>WIPJ01002198.1:235290-252369 GCA_018155075.1 Cassiopea andromeda | reverse complement strand
TATATGTACATATATATGTTCTGTTTTTGGTGCCACATAATACCATTCAACTGTTACTTTACAAGTTAAGCTTTCTAAGCTGAGGTAGCTGATAATTGACTACTTGGGTGCGAATGTGACTTTTTCATAGATAGTAAGTAATTAGTTCAGAGTATAATACATTCATCTTCTTTACTGCTCAATATTTACGTCATTGACGTACCAATAATGATAGAGATTTCTTGAATATGTTGATTCGATGCTTACTTTCTGTTTAATTTCTCTTGAGTATGTCAAATAATTTATAGTTCAGTTATAGATGATGATGTTTATGGAAAGGCTATTTATTGTACTTTCAATTCAGTTCTACAAGTACTGAATTATAATCAAAAGCTAATAACAAGCTGCAGTTGGTGAAAAATGCTGACTTCCAAATGCACTAGAGTCATGTGCAAGAGATCGTATGAAATAAATAACGTCTTTTGTACGAAGAGTAATCTGAGAGCAATTTTCCGATGTTTGACAACATCCCACTTTACACCCTTAGCATTGAATGAACAATTGCCAGGTGTGATTATGCCTTTCTGCAGTAAACATTTGCTTGTCAAGTAGTCGTCACAATTATTGCAGAGTTCAAAACCAGTTGTTTTTGGAGAACCTTTTGACCCTACTTGTGGGGGTCACCCTAGAAGTGTTTTTAATTGGATGCATGAACTGAACATCTCATTATTTGTGAGGTTGCTCGTCTCAAAGCGGCTCTTGCAAAATCTGGTAGCAAAGTAAGCGATATACTTTTGTTAATTTTCATTATTTGCCATTGCAAAGCAACCATTCGTTGAATTTGTTGAGTTCAGTACAAAGTTTCACGAGTACTGTATTAATGTTTAATAAAAAATTATAAATTATTGCTTAATGATTATTGTTTAATATAAAATAATTATTGTTTAGGCATACTTAATGACAATGGTATAAAATAGTTCCCTTCTGTTGCTCAACTTGAACTATTTCTATAGAAAAACTTAGAGTTATCAAGAAATATTTCATCCCAATGGCCCATACTGCAAAGAGTATTCATGTTATGTATTTGTTTGAGAATATCCTTTCTCTTCTCCTGCTACCTCAGGAAAAGAGAATTACTTACCTACATTACAATGGGATGACAATAGCAATCTCCTAAGGGGGCCCCACCAGCTAAAAACTTCTTGCACTTTAAAAAGCAATTAGAGGGAGAGGACCGAAGCTGTGAAAAAACAGATGTATATATATTTTAGAGCAAACTAAGAGTGCAGCGACTCTTTCAAGGAATAGCTATCAAGTTGATATTGTAACGATTCTCAGTATTACCTACTGTAATTTCGGCAAATGGCCGTCATTAGATGCTCCACAATGACATGAAAGATCTAAAATAACCTATAAAGTACTCTATCTTTATTTCTCTTGTGCTATGTCTATATATTCTAAGTCAATATTTTCATTATGCACCACTGGTATACATATGAAACTCAATAGGCTATAAATCAATCAAATGTAGTGCTATGTAGTGATTGCTCTCGACGAGCTTGGACATTTTATATCAATCATTGCTTCATGATTCAGGCTCAAAATTGAAGATCTTAAGGGTTACAACGAGAGGTATCTGTCTGAACAATTGATTATCTCGGTTAGTAGAAACTTGTTATCTTTATTAGAATATTGCAAGAGACTTGAAGCTTTTCAACTTCTGAAGTTGGTATGTTCAATAGTTTCAGTTTTTGAAGCAGCTGAAAGTCTCCGGAATTATGACAAACACGAATAGAGACTACCCATGGGTGGACTGGTTTAGAGACCCCTTGCTTTGGGCACATCAAATTTGATGCACAGTATAATTTAGTAGATTCCAACAGTAAAGCACTCGTTAAAATCTATCGTAAGGTTTCCTTCATTGTAAATGTCCAAGCCTTGTAACCCCAGGAAGTTTTCCCTTGAAATTGTCCCCCATTGAAAAGAAATTTCGTTTCATTTTCATTTCAGTTATAAAAAAATTAAAATGCAGAAATGAAGCCCTTCAGCCGTAGCTGATTTTAAAGGGGCCACTCATTTTACAAGTATTTCAATTAAAAAGTAAAATATTACAGGAGTATATTTACAATTGCTAAAAATCACAATTAGAAAATATGCAAACTAAAAAGAAAATCTCAATTAATACACTAATGAAATGTTGCATAAGATATAAAATGACTTATGGAAGATACCTGTTTTTGCATGCTTCGGTAATCTAGTCCAACCTTTTGCACCCCTATACGAGAAGTATTTCTGTCCTTTCGACTTTTTCTTTGGTATTTGTACATCAGAGTCAGTGTTTCTAAGGTTATGGGATGAAGAATGTGAGTTTCTTGTGTAGAGGTCAATCAAATATTGAGGTACTAAACTATTGAAAGATTTGAATGTTATAGTTTTAATTTCCTGGTTGATAAGATCATCAATGGTTTCCCAACCCAAACTCCGTATTAGGAGCATGCTTGGGGCACCATAGTTACTATTAGTTACAATACGAGCTGCTCGAAAGGTCAAATTCCCCTAGAGAAGTCAAATTTACAAGCCTAGGGCTGCACTAACCACAGGGCACGCTGCGCACATGCCCAGGGGCCCACAAGTTGATGGATTTCTGGTGAATTTCTAATACTCGTTGTGAAAATAAGGTGTAAGATAAGGATCGTTTTTGTTGCATAAGAAACTAAGCAAACATTGCGGGGAGAATGGCCAAGCGGCCTAGCCAGTTCCATTAGCTTAACTGAAACTAAGCATGGCTGTGTATGGTCAGACACTGGATGGGTGACCTTCAGATGAACGACCAAAGCAGCTCACTCCTCCGTCCTTCGGAAGGGACGTTACACTAGGGGTCCCATGCCTGGATGCAGCATGCATAGACGACCTAAATTAGCTGAAAAAGTTAGGTATAACAACATACTCAAAATAAAGTAAATAACGAAAAACAAAAACATGTAGTCCATAACGAGTATACTTACCTTTTACAAGAATATTTGTCTGAGACTAAGAATGCTG
This sequence comes from Cassiopea andromeda, assembly GCA_018155075.1. Lineage (NCBI taxonomy): Eukaryota > Metazoa > Cnidaria > Scyphozoa > Rhizostomeae > Cassiopeidae > Cassiopea > Cassiopea andromeda. The sequence goes on along the minus strand of WIPJ01002198.1, from coordinate 249,348 downwards.
TTAAATTGCTTTGAAGTCCCAAAGGTGTAGCTTGGCCTGAAAATCAAAGGAACATATTCATAAGCATGTTGGCGTCTTGCTTATTCAAAAAGCAAATCAATAGTGGGACAGATCATTGAATATGCATCGACAGTGCAAAAGGTGATCTAAAAGCAGTATTAAAACTCAAATACACAAAAACTCTTAGTTTTGATGAACCTTGAGCTTTGCATTATTCCTAGGTTATTCATGAAATTCAGCGAAGCTAAGCCTTTCTTCTTTTAAACTTTATTTTCATGACAGAAAATGCATCCCAATCGATAAGTCAGATTGTGGACGACGAATTTTCTGTTTTGCTTGTTCTGAGTTTTGTTTTAGTAGTTGTTATTACTTTGTATGCCTCTTTACTGTTGGATGTGATTTGTTAAGTTAGATTATATATTGTTTTGTTTATTGGGGTAGTCCCATTTGTCGTTGTGTTGCTAATCCTTTAGCTTAGTTTATTGTTATGTTCCGTGTGTTGTTAGGCCAGTTATAGGTAGACGCTAAGGTATCGATCAACATTTACCTCTGTCTACCATTATTTTCTAACAGCACCTAAAATATGTGTAAGCAGGTTAGCCGCTAAACTCCTGGGATGCAATTTCCCGCCCGGAAATACTCCTGAAAAACTCCTGGGAATCAATGTTTTGAAATACAATTGACATTTGATAGCTGAATTACTTACTCTATTGGCACACAACTTTTATCATATTCTGCAAAAGGGCATTTTCTGTCTTTGTAGAGAGAATTTTCCTAAGAATTTTCTAGAAGCAAGCCCCCAGACCCCTTTTTCCTCAGTGCTTCTTACATAACCACCAATTTACCTGGCAGCTAGGCAGCTTCTACTACCGCTTCACTATGCTGACTCTTAGTTCAATTGACCTAGTTCATATTCATTGTAAAAGCTACTCATGCTACACATGACTAGCACGGAAAATGAACAGATTCTTCTAGAAAACTGCTAGAAAATTCCCAGAAATCCTGGAAAGTTCTGGAGAACTCCTGAAAACTCTTATAGGTGCATTGCAAAATATGTGTGGTCATTTTGGTACATGGGAGGGCCACAGCACCAGTGCACCCCTGGTCCCTAGAACCGTAAGTGCGGCCCTGTGCAAGTTGCATCAATTTTGTATTGGTATTTACCTATGACATTGTTCTTCTCTTTCAGGTCAAGCTAACAACAAAAGATTTCTACCGGTTATTGCTCACCACGCTCAACATGAAGGCAACACTTTTCTGTATGGTGATTTTGGCATTCTACGCCCAAGCTGCCAAGAAAGTATATGCAATACGATTGCTTTGAAACTTATTTCTATATCGCTTGTTGTAGAATCACAAGGACAGAGTTGCATAAGATTTGTTTTTTGAACTGAACTGGGCAAATTTTTTGTAGACCAACTTTGCCACACAAAAAAGTGTACTTGATATGCATATAGTCTACACGAAAGCTGTGTTAAGCATAGTGCTCTAGCGTCAAGCTCGTTTACTGTTTTTAGAGATCTATATTTCCTCTCATGCGCAGCCCCAGAAGGACCACCAAAAGTGGCGAGTATCTCACTGTTTCCTATCTTTGGAAATCTTTGCAGATGTTGTGATTGGCCTTCAAAAGTTTTAGACGCATGCCTTCGGGCAAAGCACGAATAAATTGTCTGCTTAATAAAGCCTCACGCGCTGCATCGGTAAGTGAAGAATCGGCCTTTGAAAGTAAATCCTTCAAATTCCACAAAAACATAGTGGGGTCCTCGTCTGGTCGGAGAAGGTGTTGCTCAAATGTTGCAAAGTTCTTTTCGCGATTAGCGTCAGGGCAAAACGATGCAATTAAATGCCCTTTTAATCTCCGATAAGATGATTTTACTTCGTCGGGCAATGCATGGAAATATGTGGCGGCAGGCCCCCTTAAAAACGCGGGTAAGACTTGTAATTGTCTCTCCTCATTCCAATTGTTAGCGTTGGAGCAGCAGTCAAATTGGCGAAACCAAGACACAATATCGCCAAAGTCAAACTTCTCTGGGTGAACCGTAAAAGTCGCCATTCTGGGTACACTTCTCCGTTACCTCTGTCACCAATGTTGTACGTTATAGGGTTCTCGGAGAAAGACCAGCAATGACAACGTCTTTATCGTATCTCAATCAAATTCTTACTAACTACGGATCTTAAAACGAGGCTTCTTAAGAATGACATGTAGTTGGCTAGAGTCCAATAAACGATCTAAAAGGTTGCCGTCATGCCAATCACAACACAGATAAGAGCGATTTAGGGTGCCAATTTATGCTGAAACGGGTGTTATAGACTATGGGGCCGAGAAGTAGCTCTCAGAGGTGTGGGCGTGCTACACCAGTCTGTTAGGACTTGGTCGGTAACTCTAAATTTATCAACTTTCATCCATACGTTAGCATACTTAAATTCATAAATTACAACTTTTTGAGGAATGCCATAGCTAAGACAGTTTCTGTTGATAAATTACTGCTCTGCTCCCCATTTTCTCCAGGCATAGAGGGCATGGCACTGATCAGATAATCTCCAAACTTCATTTCACTTCAGTTCATTAAAAATTTTTATACAGGGTAAATTTACAATACACATTGATTTACAAAACTGTCCTGGTATGCCCTAACTACATGCATAACTAATTAATTAGTAAAGGAAAGGACAAAATAAAGTGAAATGCCACAAATTCTCTTTTCAGCCCCCTTCTCAATTGAGCCTCATCTCCAATAAGCCCCCATTTCCCTATTTCTGGATCAAAAATTTATGAAACCCCCTAAAAACACATTTTGAATAGTGTCAAACGTAAGTAAGCCTCATATAAGTAAGTAAACTAAGATAGAACACGCTCCGTAAGCCATAGTTTTCAACCGATGAAGAATCAAACTTATTGACTTACTGCAGATAAAAACGTTCTATATTAACAGTTACTACAAAATTTTTTAAATTTGTTTGTTTTGCTGTGAGCATATTTGCAAAATGTGAGCATATTTGATAAACATTTGCTATTTTTGTTAAGAAAACATAAGCTACAAATATCCCTACTGTTTGATTAAAAGCTTTATATTCTGTATTTTCTTACTGAATCAGTGAGAGGGCCCGTTGAGCCAGTGGCAAGGCTGTTTTGTCTGTGCCAAGCCAATACGAGAAAATTTGAGAAATCTTGTCGAACAGGTTGTCTGTGTTCATTTTCCATTCTAGTTAAACCAGGGTTGCCAAATAGAATTGGAAGAAAGTTGCTAAATTTAGTATGAAAGGTTGCCGAAAGTTGCCAAAGTAGTTTTTCCTATTAATGACGTGATAACTTTTATACAACGCTTGCGCATTTTGACAGCACTCAGCATGAAGTGTCGAAAATACATATGTTCAATGCCATCCAATCAGATTTGTGAACAAAAATGGTGACATTGGGCCTGTACAAATTCGTAATTGTACAATTTTATATTATCGATAACAACCCGGCAAGATCAGTGTGACATAGAAGCCTATTCACAAAAGAATACTAGCAAAATTTTAGAGATGTGAACACAAAGAGCATTCTATCTGGAAATTGTCCAAGCGCCATAAAGTTGCTAACATTTAGAGAACTGTTCAAATTCAATGCAAAGAGTCTCATTTAACTTGCAAACTGCGCTTTTTCAACTGTTGGGAGTAGCATACCTCCGAACAGGTATATTAAAGTGCCAAAATTGTCAAACTCGGTAACTAAATTGCCACATTGGCAACCATGAGTTAAACAGTAGTTTTACCAGTAATGTCCTTCTGGAAAACTGAATCGAGCATTTCCCCACTGGGAGGCTGCAGAATCCCTGCCCTTACGCCTTCCACTCCTATGGCAACTGCAATGATTCGCAACTTAAGCTTAGTAACACATTTGTGAATCTCGCAATAACTAAGACTTAGTTACTAAGTAACAACGAAATATGATTTTAGGGCAAAAATGGTGGACTGTTTCGCCGAAACGGTGAAGTTAACATGGGAGATGTAAGTGAATATGACGTTGCAGAGCCGACTACTGTACTTCAAAAGTCAGAAGCATGGAGGAGCATGAGCCCTGAAGATCGTCGCAAAACTGCAGTTGAATTTTACTACTCCATATTGGGAATGTGTGAGAAGAAAGGTATAGAGCAATGCAGCAAGAGTGATGCGAAATTCATCGCAAAAACAGCTGGCCTTGGTGATCCAGAATGCTATTTTTATTGTGGATATGAAAAAATGATCAAAAATGCTGCAAAGCTTCCGACGGAACACACACTGGAGCTGGCAATGAAAGTTGGAATAGATTGGGATGAAGAGGTTGGCTCTCCAGCAGACCTGGAAGAACTGGACAATCTTGGAAGGCAGGGATCTGGATTAGGTAGGTTAAATTTGATACAAATGAATCTATAAGTCAAATCGAATGAGTTATAAACAAGTTATCGTGGTCAGGCATTATTTATTTAATCCACAAATCTATGGCAGCGTTTACACGGGGCCGACCAAATATTTGGTCGGTCAATATTTGGCTGGCCCCGTGTAAACGTAGCCCATCTGTCTCTAGCAAGATGAAACAGTAGATGCATGTATTTCATGGAGTACAACAGTGCTCCATGGCGTCGAAATCAGGGGAACCGGGGGATACTGAACCCCCACAATTTATTCATAACACAGCACGTTTCACTATTTTTAGCTGAGTGTTTCCCGGCTCTCTGTCCAGACACCTCGACTTTAAAAGTTGTTTCGACGCTCCTGGTGCTGATGTAGCTACATAGGGGGTAGTCCATAATATACATCAGGCCTAATTCCTCATCCTTAGTACTCCCAGTATAGTCTCCGTAAGCAGCCTTGAGTTTATCGAATTTTGGCAAAGAGAGATAGATTTCAGTATAGTTTCAAACTGTATATCCTTAGGTGGAATAAGCTTGAACCAGAAGTGAGACTTGCATCTTTTCCCGCCAACTTCAAGAATAAGCTCTTGTCAAGAGTGCGCCCCTTGGCAAAAGCTGTATTTGGGATTTTTTATCCTATAGCACTATCATGTCTCACTCACCTTAGAGTTGAGTTTAACAACTTAAATCTCCATAAATTCCTGCACAATTTTAGAGATACTCTAAAGCCAATGGGCAAAACTAGCGATGGTACTGAAGATGTTGAGGATATCCTCTTGCAATGCCCTTTATTCGTCGCCCAATGACGAGATTTCCTCGCTAAAGTTGCTGTGTTACGATAGCCATTTCTAAATTTCACCGATTCTTCCTGATGAGGCTCTGGTGCAACTCTTAGGAACCGTTCACACTAGAACAGAACAAACGATACGCTTCGATATGGTACGGAACAGAATGGAACTGTTTTGAGGTGTTCAGACGGCAACTGAAATGTTGTGAACGGAAGTGGTATTGCTTCACACATATCAGGTTTCACTAACCATGTGTAGGGAAATATCCGTTCCCTGCTAGTTCTTTATATTGTTTAAAATACAGGCAACTCCAGTAAGAAAGAGGCTTTCATCGGTAATATTTGAATTTTATACTCCATGCTCTATCAATCTCCCAAATCAACTGCCTACTAACTACATGTGACATACTCTTTTATAAAATTGCTAAATCACATGATAAATGGTACGATATGTGGTACGATACATAGTGTGATAAGTGGTACGATACATGGTGGGATACATGGTATGATAAGTGGTATGCATGTGGCGCAAAGCTAGGGGTATTCCCCAACACCATGGTCACAATTCCCATAGCACGCAAGAAAATCCTTGATTTGCCCTCTTTTCTTCTTGGTGAATAATCAAGTTCGCTGCCATAACATTTTCCTTCACAAAATTGGTCTAGGACTATCCTGGATATAACTGTAACTACCAATTCACGCTTGCCCTAGCTCTTTTGTATTTTCTGTATGCCGTTCGATTCAGAATTAAATCGTCTACATTCTCCGACGATAGGCTATGCTGTTTACAATCATAAAAAAAGTGTTTGTAGTCGGGCGGGTACCAGATAGAAAAGTTCTCCTATAATTCAAAGAAACGTGCTTCTTTCCGCCATTTTCTGGCATATTCTAATGCAAAGGTACACACATGGCGCCACAATACAGAACGGAATTGGCCGAACTAGTGTTCGCACTTGATTAGCGTATTGGCCGAACAAGTGAACGGCTCACTTTTTTGAGCGCTCCGCTTTTCGGACTGGTACGCAACGCTGCTAATCCTTCAAGTGTGAACAGCTACTAAAATTTTTTTGTTTATTGGACCAATTTGGTTGGTTCCTTTTCGTTCCGTGCTGTTTCGGTCTAGTGTGAACGGGGCCATATTGCACGGTGATAATGACCTTCCTTATGACCTCGACAGAACTATGATTCTGTTGACTTTGCGCTTTATTTATGAAACAGTCCGTTTTGGTCAGGATTTTGGATTCAGTTACATAGTGTCTGCCAGCTATTTCTGAATAGTTTCTTCAGTGGTGTTTTTAGTAAGTTAATGTTTGTCTTTATATATGTGCTGGCCATATCAGGGGCGGTGCAGCGTGAACTCAAATTTTATAAACCAAAGCTGTTTTTAAACTATTTTTCAAATTATATAAGACGCACAACTAGCAATTTTGGAGGGCAGGGGTCGAATCAACACTAAAACTTGTTGAAGAAGAAATGGCCTTCGAATACTTTTCAGATTCGCAAGTGGAGGAAATCTAAGGAGGTTTAGAAGTAGTTTATAGGATGAGCCGTAGATGAGCCGTAGATGAGCCGAACCTATGCATTTTGCAATTTGATTAGTTAAGTTCATCTTCGGTTCAACGTATGGAAACCATAAAAATGCATCGGCTCGACCCGTTCATAGGTTCAACATGGGCTCATCCCCTTCGGTCGTGCGGATCATGTATGGTTCATCTTGGTTTCAGACGATGAGCCGATCTATTGTTGCACCAATGCAATAATTAGTTGGTTCTGGATTTTAGCATTGAGCTTCTTGATCAGAGCGTGCGCACTAGTGTTAGTCAATAAGAGGGGATTTATCGCAGGTCTTTGGAAGCACGCATCCTCTTTCAAAATGGAAACGTTTAATAAAAGCGAGTCAGAAGACGACAGTATATCATCCGCCTCGGCGAAATCCTTCACTTTAGAAATGCCCATAGAAAATCAGGAAGGTGAAAGTGAATTGTAGGAAGACAGCAGTAAAGTAAATACTGAAAATAGTGAAATGGCGCCAAAGCCTAAGCGGCAAAGAAAGAGCAGGAAGGTGAATTTGATGTGAATGCAGACCAACTGTGGACAGCCGAAATGCTCGACGATTTATCGATATAATTGCTAATAATGAAAGATACAAAAGAAAGCTCATTTTTTAATAATAGGTGGGTTGGAATAAAATGGGGTTGAAAACTGGCGGGTTTGAAAATAGAAAACAAAGATGTTTGAAGCAAATATTTTAAATGAACATATCTATTTATATGCACTTCAATCTTTTAAATTTTTCTTTGCATTTCTGTTCGGGGTTTCTATTTGGTTGCAAGCTGCAGTGAACTGATTCTCTGAGAAATGTTTTTAAATTAAAAAGTAGAGGGGTTGGAGAAACAAAGGGGGTATGGAAAAAATTAGTAATTGGGAGGTGTATTTGTTGAAGTATGCGAAAAATGTTCATGTCAAAATTGACATATGTGATTCCGGATTCCGGTTAACATAAGTACCTGCTAACCCGTTGCCCGCTATTGTTCTGTTCGCATGTTATGTTCTATTCGATTTGCTTATGATATCAGACCGTTTTATTCCGTTGTTATACTCATAATCTTAACATTATTCTGTACTCTAGAATACGCATGCGTATTGTAATATCTAAGACTATATTATTGTGTTTTGTTTATACACGGCACTGTGTAGGCGCCGTGGTTCTTTATATGTTGTTGTTGTTGTTTGAAGTAGGGAATATATCATGGTATGATTCAGTGTGTTTTGATTGAGTATGTGAAGTTTGATATTACTTAAATATTGTCGTTTATTTCTGGAAACTGCAACCCTCAAGAATTAACACGTATTATAATTTTTTTACTAAAATACTTACGCATCATAATGATGAGAGTAAGGAATAAAATTGAACCAGAAATTGCAGAAGAGCAGTGTGGATTTGTGGAGAGAAAAGGAACATCAAATGCTATTTTGAAACTGCGAACATTGATAGAGAGATCCCTAGAGGTGAATAAGGACGTCTGCCTGTGTTTCATCGACTATACCAAGGCCTTTGATCGAGTTAGGCACGACGAACTAGTAAGACAGCTCACGCAACTCAAAGTAGATGGGAAGGATCTAAGAATAATAAAAAACATGTATTGGGAACAAAGAGCCTGTATGAAAGTAAGCAATGATTTCAGCTCTTTCGAAAAGATTCAACGCGGCGTAAGACAAGGATGCGTTCTATCTCCCGACTTGTTTTCCCTGCACAGCGAAAAAATCCTGAGACTTTTGGAAGATTTCCCAGGCATCAAATTTGGAGGAAAGATGATAAATAATCTCAGGTATGCAGACGATACTGTGCTTATAGCAGAAAATGAAAAAGACCTCCAAATTCTTCTAGACATAGTCGTCAAAGAAAGCCCACGAAAAAGGTTTGGAACTAAACTGCAAAAAGACGGAAGTAATGGTCGTAAGTCGAAAAGCAGATACACCAAAATGCAACATTTTCATCAATGGGATGCTGCTCAAACAGTGTGAAGCCTTCAAATACCTCGGAAGTTTAATATCCAGTGATGGTCGAAACGACAAAGAAATATCGTCAAGGATAGGCCAAGCGAAGATGTGCTTCCAAAAAATGAAGTCCATCCTGTCTAATACCCAACTGTCTATAGACACACGGAAGAGAACCCTGCAGTGCTATATCGAACCGATATTGATGTATGGATGCGAGGCATGGACTATAAACAAGCAGATTCAAAAGAAATTGGAAGCCGTAGAAATGTGGTTTCTCAGAAGAATGCTTCGAATTCAATGGACAGCAAAAAAACAAATCAAGAGGTTTTAAAGGAGGCGGTCACAGAGCGGTCGCTTTTAAATAGGATACGGAAACGACAGGCGACATTTTTTGGGCATGTTATGAGACGGGAAAAGATGGAGTACGACATTACCACCGGAATGCTTGAAGGAAATCAGAGTAGAGGAAGACCACGAGAGAAGATGTTGGATGGCCTGGCGTCGTGGCTGAAGGTGGAAAAAGTGACAGACATACTGAGAGCTGGCAAGGATCGAGATGTGTGGAGAGAAATGATCGCCAACGCTACGAAGCAAGGCACCTGATGGATGGATTATAATTTCTTCTCGCTTCCCTTTAAGGTACTGAAGCCAATAACAATACAATAGGTTCATCGTCTGAATCAAACCACCATAGCGTCGTGCCATTGCTGAACCAATGCTATCGTAGGTTCGGCTCATCTACGGCTCATCGTATGAGCTACCTCTAACTGATATCATTGCTTCTGAAGGAAAATGATTCTTATTGCCATTTCTTATCACGGAGGGAAGGAGAAACGGGGAGCCGGGGGCGAAACCCCTGGAAAATTGTTTCGACCAAGCCTTTTCCATATTAGGAAAGCGCTCTTGTTGAAAAGAGAGGGTACTACAAAAAAGGCACTTTCATTCCTATGTTGAAAATGGCAGGAATTTAGACCCACAGGGCCCCCTAGTTGGCCTGTACAAACAAACTGCTTTTCAAATATAGGTCATCGATAGAGAAGCACTGTTCACGTAACAAGGTATCAATGTCTTTGAGAGACACTTGGGGATCTGGGGGCTTGCCCCCAGAAACAATTTTCTAGAATAACTCTCTCTAGAAAGTCAGAAAATGCCCTTCTGCGTAGTAGGAAAATATGTTTTCATCATTGATCTTCATTTTAAGGATGGAAAGTATAGCCCCAACCTCTAATGACTTATGCACGAATATGGAAGACAAGCTTTGATCTTGAATGTAGAAATCTTATTGTCAGCGAGTCAAGTCAGGCAAATAGGAAAATGATGAGAAAATCTCTTGGTATCCACTTTGTCCAGAGAGACTTTGGAGTCTGGGAGCTTGTCCCCTGAAAAAAATTTTAAATCATTCTCTCTGGAACATGAGAAAATGCCCCGCTGCGTGATAGGAATATTTTTTATATGATTGATCTTCATTCAGGGGTGGAGAATAGTATCCTACCTTCCAACCTGTATTGCACGAATTTAAAAAGTCAAAAGTTTGGCCTTTAAAGAATAAATCTTACTGTGAGAGAGTCTACTCAGGCAAATGCAAAAGTGATGGACTGAGCCAAATTCTGATACTTCAAAAAGATTCTGTACTTAGCTCTTAGCTGCATAATGCTATTCCGCCATCAATTTGTGAAGAAAACTGCCAACGTGTGCCTGTGTGTTGAAAAGGAATAGTAGCGCACCAGAGTATTTCCTAAATGCGCCTGCACGTCCATGTATAGCAATTGATACACCTCATAAATAAAGTAAATTGACCTCTCCCTTACAACCTAAGCAAATACAGTATCTTTCTCTAGCAACTGTGGCCTTGATGTTGGCCAAACACAACACACGGTAGGACAGGTGTTTTGTCTGCCGAGTAGACTGCTGAAAATCTCAAATCTGCTGAGTAAATTCATGATTTTCAGTCCGTTGGGGGTGAGGGTGTCGCACTCCCACACTCCCCGTAGCACCGCCCCCGAGCAGAGTAATAGATATGGTATCGATGGTGCAAAAGTTAATTTTAAAGCAGTACTATGGCTCAAGTGTGCAAAAATTCTAAGTCTTGATGAAGCTTGAGCCTAGCATTGTTCCCAAAATTCAGCAATTCTGAGCCTTTATCTTCTTATGTAGAATTTCTACAAAAGCGTGTGATTGTCGTCAAGAAGAGAATTAGGCCAAGATGCCTTCATCCTGTTTTCACTTTATTCCCTTGTCAAATACTCGGATTTTAAATCTCTCCACAGTTCAACAGCACATTCAAAATCCCGCAGTGTCTTTGAAATACTCATACTTTCGAAATGTTTTCCTAAATAGCTAAGCAGCTACATCAACAGATAACTCTGCATCTTGTTGGCAGCACTGTGCATATCAGGTTGCCCATTGTAAACAATATGTAGAGGTGCTCAAACAAAGACACTATTAGACAATCATAGACCAACCAATGACGGCTATTTTCTACTGATTGTTTTTTATTGTCGTGAACGAGGCCACTGCGGATCGCACACAACCCAACCGTAGCTGATGACGTATTAGATAGCTTTCATTTTCATTTCAAGTGTTCCTCTGGTCTTCTCCTCATTGCATGGACACGTAATGAGGAGAAGACCAGAGGAACACTTGAAATCTGTTTGGTTGGCCAAAGTAACGGGAAGGAGAAGCAGAGGTAGACAGAAGCAGAGATTGAGGGATGTGATCAGCAGAGACATGAAGGAAGTGGGAGCAAAGGAAAACGAGTGGGAGGACCGAACGAGGTAGAGGAAGCGGTGTCGAGCGGCCGACCTGGCTGGCGCTGGATAAAGGCCGAAGACAAAGATTTTCGAGTTCCACCATTGTTCTCTGACTAGGTTCTGTCCGAGTTCCAAATCGATCATTTCCTATGCCTAAATGTTTTATCTCCACTGCCAAAACTTTATTTTCGAGTTCCATGATCTCAAAAGCGTTATCCAATGCAAATACAGATTATCAGTGTGGTGCACAAGGCTCATAAAATTTTGTAAATGTCCATGCGGGGAAACAAGAAGGCGCGAGAAAACAGTCCTGTTGTTGAACTTTAGACCGATAACGTGCTTACTGCAGCTGAATTTAGTGAAGTAAAATCTTGGTGTTGGAAAATCTGACTGAGTTCTGGGCAGCAAAGCTTGGTCTAGATCCACCATTGCCTAGTGTAGTCATTGTCGCAATGGTATCGTCCCTGTGGTTTTTGTATAGTTTTTCAAGTACTTTAATAATTTGTAATTCTGTTTGTAATTGTTGCATACAAATAGAAAAAATCCATAAAGGATGTCTGCATATTTTTGCCAGTGTTCAACCTCCCTCCCTCCCCCTGTCCACGCCTGTTCGATGTCCGCTACATAGGTGAGCTCTCCATACAGTGAATACAAATCAGTCAGAGATGTGCCAAGATACCTACCCTTGGAAGAGGGGGGGCTTTTGACTAATTGTTGAAAAAGGTCACAGAAAATACTGTTGCCAACGCTCTTCCAGCATGGTTGCCATATTTTTAAATATTTTAGGGGGGCGCGATACCCCCACACCCCCAATCGGCACATCCCTGATGTCAGTGACCTAATAGTACTCCCAGACTCCATGCACGGACTATCTTTAGACATTTTGTGGCATGTGTAGGATGACCTAGGAATTAGTTATCAATGAGCATATGCGCAAATCATTTTACAGCAAATTTTTTCTCCAACTAACTTATTCTAAGCACTGCAACTACTTCTTCAACACTCTTATGTACTTTTCAATCGCCACTACTCTAAATGTTTTACGGAATTTATTGTTAGTAAGGGAAACTTATGTGAAAAGTTGGTTATTGAGGGAGCTACTCAACCGATCACTTACTTTTTGTAGAATCGAGCTGAGTGATGTGAAAATCATTCCTTTTCAGCTGCCAAAGAGGAAGGGAAAAGCAAAAAGGTGATTATCTTCCCCGTAATATTTGCGGCAATAAGTGCAATTTTAAACGTCGGTTCGATGGCAGCAATTGGTTACTTCTCCAACGGAAGAGATATCAATGATGGAACACGAGCGGTTTTGAATGCAGATGAGGCAACACCTGCTTTACAGCGTTTGCAGCCAGCTGTCAGAGCTATTGCAAGGGTATGTACGGAAGCACTATTCTTGTCAGAAGAGATGCATACATAGGAGTAGCTCTCCTCCGCAGGGTCCCCAAATTTCAATTAATCTCTATGCCTAATCTAGACTTTCTTTAATCATACACTCTATCGAACTATGGTCGAACGTCACCTATAGAGAATCAGCATCTTTGTCTCCTTAAGGGTTTACATTGATAGCTAGTTGTGTTCTCTGACTTACTCTTTTTTAAAATTGCAAAAAACAAGACAACTTAAGTCTACAGCTTTTCTATGCTGTTCTTAGCAGAAATGGAATTTAGTTATCTGGTTATGACTACGAAGGGCAAAACAAGCAACAACGACGTAATCTATGTATCACGCGATCATCTTATTAGCCATGTACACACATGCTCTATTGTAGTTCTAGGTGGCTAAGAAAAGAGGCGCTGGTAAGAAGCTGAAGTGCTTGAGCCGAATTGATGATCTGAGTACTATAATTGATGCGATTATTCACAGAGAGCTACTGTACCTGAGTTACTCCTTAGCTCAATATAGTACTAAAGGTAGCGTGTTCATGATATAGAATACTCCCTTCCAGCTACCAACAGTGCTGCTGCAACAATGAAAATAGCTAATCAATGCTTTATAGGTAAGCTGATAAACGTTTTTTCTTCACATTTAGACTCGAGGATGCTTTGATGTAAAAGGAACAGTTCTCATCAAAGACAAATCAGGACACATGTTTACTAAACAACTATCTGATCTTAAAGTTGGAGACAATGTCCAATCAGTTGATGACAATGGAAATATCGTCTTTACTCATGTTTACTTCATTGCTCATGATGATTCAAGTCAAATTGGTAAACTATTAAGAGTTCACTATGAAGCTGATAAAGGTGAAATCGGCCATATTGGTCTAAGTGATCGCCATCTTATCTATGCAACTAAATCTGACGCTCACTTCCAAACAGCAGACGAGGCAAAACCAATAATGGCATCTGAGCTTTCTAAAGGTATTTCACTATTTTTGTATTGACTTTTAGCTCTGGTGAAACTTTACTTTCATTCCCTATATGTAAAATTTACCTACTGGCAACATAGTATATGATAGAACGTGCTTACTGGCAACTTTGCAACTCAAAATCTAAATAACATGATATTATTTATGACCAAAGGTGATCTTGTTTGGGTGAACAGTGATGAAGGAGGATTGGTCGCCCGGAAGGTTTCTGATGTGATGCCATATTTTGGTCATGTGATTCATCCTCTCACCGACAATCATCACATTATTGTGAAT
>WIPJ01002198.1:185330-197922 GCA_018155075.1 Cassiopea andromeda | reverse complement strand
TCGCGAGCCAGATGTGGCTCTTTCTAAGACTATATCTGCATCTGGCATGCAAATTTTCTTCAAAGTATTGCAAAACAGCAAATATCTCTAGAATGGCTTTCCAAAGTTAACACTAGTGTAGTCTTCAGTTGTCACATAGCTCGATTAACAAAGTCAGTGGCGAATCAGAAGATTTTGTGCTCCCATGTGATACCAATATCTGGATTTTATGGCTGTAATAGAATCCCATTTTACATATGAGCCAAAAAAGTTCCCGATCACTGCCCTACTTCACAAAGGAAACTCTTACAGATCCTAAATTGCAGTGTCCTCATTTCTTTGACTTCTTATGTTTTTCAAAAACTGACAAAACAAATTTGTACGAGAGTTATAATAAACTTTAGTAAATTATTATGCGCACTTAAGGAAAATGGTATAAAATAGTTCCGTGTAAGACAAACATCTCTTCTTGAGCTGTGTTTAATGTTTAAACACAGAAGTACCTTTTCGCAGCTTGCATAAAGAATGCTTTGAGTAATTAAAGCTTTATGTAAATGCTGTTTGTTGTTATGATGCCATAATAGTGCTAGCTATTCTTCTGCTACTCAACTTGAAGTACTGCAAAAACCCACACAAAAGAGCCTTCATCTAATGAAAATCTACAGCCTGAAATTGTATATTTTGACTTGAAGTAATTAGAACTTTTTCAGCCTGACATTCCAACTAGGTTCCTACAAATGATTCACTTTTGTCTACCGGGAAATAAACTCAGTCTTTATGCCAATTAATGTGGACCTTCCAATAATGGTGCATACATACTTGAGATGGGTTGATCCATATATCTTTTAACCATAAAGCTTTGAGTGGTTAAGTATATTGCCATAATATACGAATAGGATGTGGTCAACTATCCTATTTTTTTAGCATTGTTATTAGACACTCTGGTTAGAACCAGAACCCTGCTTACAAACTATCTCATCACACAATAATACGATCAGGCACATTTCAAAACTATAGGCTCTTACCTGCGAGCTTTTACTTACTGTCTTCAAGAAATTTCCCTTCCCCAAATCCCAGCTCTTCTCATGCCTGCTCAAAGTATCTACCTACAGTGCAATAGGGTTACAATAGATACCACCTAAGGGAGGCTGGTTCTTCCTGTCATTCTATGTCGGCCTTCCTATCTTTGTGAAGCAGAATTTACTAAGCGCCTGATAATTCACCAGCTAATAGGGAACGCGAGCTGGGTTTAGACTGTCGTGAGAAAGGTCAGTTTTACCCTACTGATGACGTGATGTAGTAATACTAATTCTACTAAGTACGTGAAGAACAGCAGATTCAGACAATTGGTATTTGGACTTGCTTGAAAAGACGATGGCCCGAAGCTACGATCTATTGGATTATAACTGAATGTCTCTTCAGAATACGTGCTGGAAAGCAACATTTCAGTTTAAATTTCTTGCTTATAAAAAAACAATAAGAGGGAGAGAGCCGAGGGTGTGAAAATTCTCTCTCAGATAGTAGAGATATTTTTGTGGTTGTTATAGAATAGGGCAAGAGGCGAAACTCTTTTCGATAGTCAAAGTTGTTTTCTTAAATAGTCTAAATGCATATAGATCACACCGGTGGGCTGTTGCTGGGCACACGAGCAAATGCCTGCTCTTGGGCGCCTGAAATATGATGTACAGTAGTCAAATAATGTAGTAGGTTCTGTGATATTAAATAAGTTTTGTGTTAGCTGTGAACTTTTGTGTTTAATAGACGAGTAACTTTCAAAAGACCTGTTATTAATTGCGTTATTTACATATAATTTGTTTAGTGTTTAGTAAAGCCTAAATCAAGTAGGTACTATGCTTCTCTTTTCTTAAATCTCAACTTCATTACAATTTACTCAACACTAAGCTGTGAACGGGAATGGATAGAGTTTTGAAGCCTGAGTGCTTTGATGCTTCTCCAAAGCAATGGCAAAGCAATGGCGGCACTGGCTTATCCCTTTCGAGAACTTTCTTGCGGCTTTGCCTGAAGAAGAATTAAACAAGTTACGAGTTTTGATACACTATGTTTCACCTGATGTATATGAATTGATTGGAGAAGCAGAAACATATGAAGAAGCAATTAATACGCTAAAAACTTTGTATGTAAAAACACCGAGCGAAATCTTTGCTAGAAATTCGTTAGCCACTCGAAAACAACAAACGGGGGAATCTTTGGATGAGTATCTACAAGCACTAAAAACGCTCAGCAAAGACTGCAACTTTCGCCAAGTTACAGCCGCTGAATGTCGAGATAAAGCAATACGTGATGCATTTTATAAGTGGATTAATATCAAGTAACATTCAGCAGCGCTTGCTTGAAAACAAAACATTGGATCTTCAGGCAGCTTTTGACCGAGCAAGGGCACTGAATATAGCGCAGAAGAGTTCAGAATCTTACAAATTACTTTTTATGCCTACTGCTGCTGCTGCAGGAAAACCAAGCGAGGGTAATGCTCAGAAAGGTGAAAATATAACAGCAGGATCCACACAAAGTCAAAAATACTTCTTTTGCGGTTACGATATGCATCCACGCTCTAAATGCCCCGCACGAGATTCTACTTGTAGTAGCTGCCAAAAGAAAGTTCATTACAAAAAAGTCTTTAGATCAAAATGTCAGGGGGAGCCAGCCACGGCTGCTTTGAGTCGCCCAGCATTAGCCACAGTTCAATCGATAGCTGCAAAAGCTCTTAGTAAAGCATCAAAATCTCAGTCGATATTTCAATCAATGACAAACAAATACAGGCTTTAGTAGATTCTGGAAGTAGCGACTGCTTTAATCACCCTGGTATAGTACAGAGTCTTAGATTAAAGAAACATAAGACTAACGAAAAAGTTTCCATGGCAGATTCATCACTAACTGCAAAAATGCCAGGATACTGCATAGCAGACATCAAACTCAAGGGCACGACATATGAAAATGTGGAATTCTTCATTTTACAAGATCTATGCGCAAATATAATTCTAGACCAAGACTGGCAGGAACAACATGAAAGTGTAACAATAAATTATGGAGGACCTGTATCACCACTAAAGTTGTGCAATCTAACCACACTGAATGTACCTCCGCCATCTTTGTTTCAGTATCTTACTGCAGATGTAAAGCCAATTGCTACCAAGTCAAGAAAATATATTGAAGAAGATAAACTATTTATCGCAGCTGAGACCAAAAGACTGCTGGAGGAGGGTATCATAGAACCCAGTGACTCGCCATTGAGAGCTCAAGTTGTCGTCACTAAAAACGAGAAGCAAAAGAAATGGATGGTCATTGATTATTCGCAGACCATTAATAAATTTACGCAGCTAGATGCATATCCCCTTCCAAGGATAGATGAAACTGTAAACAAAATCGCACAGTATAGAGTCTTTAGTTCTATCGATCTAAAAAGTGCGTACCATCAAGTTCCAATAAAACGGAGTGAGAGACAGTATACCGCGTTTGAAGCAAACACGAGCCTCTACCAGTTTGCAGAGTTCCATTTGAAGTTACCAAAGGAGTAGCAGCTTTTCAAAGAACAATGGATGCCTTCATTTCAAACGAGTCTCTTAATGATACATTTGCTTATCTTGATGATATAACTATATGCGGCAGGGATCAGGCTCATCACGAAAGAAATTTGGAACGTTTTCTTGCTGCTGCTAAACGAAATAACTTGACGTATAACGAGGAGAAGTGTGTGTTCTCTACAAGAATTCTCAGCATTTTAGGCTGTGCAAGTATCTGAAGGGCAAACAAAACCAGATTCAGAATGATTAAAACCACTTCAACAATTACCACCACCGAGTGATATCAAGAGTCAAAAATGAGTGATCGGTCTCTTCTCCCATTACTCAAAATGGATGAGAGATTTTTCGAAGAAAGTGGGATCTCTGAATCAAAACAGAAAGTTTCCACTTGAAGAAAAAGCTCTAGAGGCCTTCCTGGATTTAAAAAAAGACGTTGAAAATTCAGTCGTCTGTGCCATTGATGAATCTCAACCTTTTGAGTTCGAAACCGGTGCTTCGGAATTCGCACTCGCTGCTGCACTTAATCAGAACAGTCTTAATCAGAACTGTGGCCTTCATTCGAGAACTTTGCATTGATCTGAATTGAAACACCCCGCGATTGAGAAAGAAGCAGCTGCAATAATTGAGGCAGTTAGGTACTGGAAGCGCTACCTTACTGGGAAGGACTTTAAGCTTATAACGGACCAGGAGTCAGTTGCTTACATGTTTGAAACAAAACATAAAGGGAAAATAAAAAACGATAAGATCTTGCGATGGAGATTAGACCTGTCCACGTTCAGTGTTGATAATATATACAGATTTGGAGCAGAAAATATTCCAGCTGATACGCTATGAAGAGTCTCCATGAGCATTTGTACGGACCAACTTGATAAACTTCATGAGCTACTACATCTCTCTGCCATCCTGGTGTAGCCCGTATGAATCATTTTGTTAAGGTTCGTAATCTACCGTACACAATGGAAGAAATCAGAGAAGTGACGCGCGCATGCAAGGTGTGTGCTGAATGCAAGCCAAAGTTCTTTCATCCTGAACCCAAGCATTTGATCAAAGCTGCACAGCCTTTCGAACGTCTTAATATAGATTTTAAAGGACCTCTGCCGAGCAACAATCAAAATAAGTACATTCTAACAGTTATAGATGAATTTTCGAGATTTCCTTTCGGTTTTCCATGTAAAGACATTAGCGGCAAAACTGTGTTACAATGTCTGTGTTCTTTGTTTTCTATATTCGAAATGCCTGCATACATACATTCTGCTCGTGGAAGTGGATTTATGAATATGGAGCTCAAAACCATTCTTCATCAGAAGGGAGTTGCAACCATACGCACAACGAGCTACAATCCAGCAGGGAACGGACAAGTTGAGCGTTTTAATGGGACAGTATGGAAAGCCGTAAATCTAGCACTTAAGAACATCAACTGCCGGGTAAAATATTGGCAAGAAGTAATATCTGATGCTCTACACTCTGTACGGTCCCTGCTGTGCACTGCCACTAATGCCACACCTCATGAACGGCTATTTTCTTTTAAACGTAAATCCACTAGCGGTCAGTCAATACCAACCTGGCTCACTACACCTGGACCAGTTCTTTTACAAAGACATGTTAGAAATTCAAAGTTTGAGCCGTTAGTAGATGAGGTGGAATTTATTGAAGCAAACCCTAGTTACGTGCATATTCGATTTGAAGATGGCAGAAAGACATAGTATCACTTAAGCACCTAGCACCACAAGAGAATACAATTCCACAATGTCAAAATGAAATAGAGACGCAAGAAGAAATATCTGTTATTAATTGCGTTATTTACATATACTTCGTTTAGTGTTGAGTAAAGCCTAGATCAAGTAGGTACTATGCTTCTCTTTTCTTAAATCTCAACTTCATGACAGGTTCCAACATTAAAGCACTCGTTAACATCTATCGTAAGGTTTCCTTCATGGTAGATGTCCAAGTCCTGTAATTCCAGAGAGTTTTCCCTTGAAATCGTCCTCATTGGAAAGAAATTACATGTCATTTATAAAAAATAAAAATACAGAGAGGTAGCCCTTCAGCTGTAGCTGATTTTCAAGAGGCCTGTCATTTTACAAGTAAAAAGTAAAATATTACAGAAGTATATTTACAATTCTTTAAAATCACATTCAGAAAATATGCCAACTAGGCAAAGACAACTCAAGTAATAAACTAGTCAAGTTAAATTTGAAATAGTAGAAGTTTGGAATAGGAAACCTTAAGATAGTATATACCGCTAGGTTTGCTCCATGACAGATGCCTGAGCTCTGTAGTCTCAGACAGTTTTCCCTTGAAATCGCCCCCATTGAAAAGAGATTCTCCAAGAAAGTTCTCATCCATAACCACGTCATAATTTCGTTCGTATTTACCAATGACCTTGTTCTTCTCTTTTAGGTCAAGCTAATAACAAAAGATTTCTACCGGTTATTGCTTACCACATTCAACATGAAGGCAACACTTTTCTGCGTGATGATATTGGCATTCTACGCCCAAGCTGCCAAGAAAAAATTTGTAATTCAGTTCACTGTCCTTGAAACTTATTTCTATTCCGCCTTTTGTAGAATCACAAGGATAGAGTTGCATAAGATTTGT
Organism: Cassiopea andromeda; assembly: GCA_018155075.1. Lineage (NCBI taxonomy): Eukaryota > Metazoa > Cnidaria > Scyphozoa > Rhizostomeae > Cassiopeidae > Cassiopea > Cassiopea andromeda. Next base: position 191,806 of record WIPJ01002198.1, on the reverse strand, counting down.
TTTTTGAACTGAACTGGGAAAATTGTTTGTAGACCAACCTTGCCACACAACAAAGTGTACTTGATAAGCATATAATCTCCATAAAAGCTGTGTTGAGCATATTGATCTACTGTCAAGCTCATTTACTGTTTTCAGAGATCCACATTGCCTCTTATAAGCGGCTCTAGAAAAAACTAGCAAAAATGCTGAGTATCCTATTCTGGGAAACAACGAAAGATTTCTACCGGTTATTGCTGACCATGTTCAATATAAAGGCAGCAATTTTCTGCGTGGTGATTTTTTAGCATTTATGCCCAAGCTAAGAAGAAAGTATATGTAATTCGATTCAATTGCTTAGACCATTTCTATAGCGCACCTTCTGTAGACTCGCAAAGGCAGAACTGCATAAGATTTGTTGTGTAGAACTGGATTGGGCGAGTTGCTCGTAGACCATTTATGCCACACAAAGAAGCGTAATTCACATACGCGTAGGACAGGGAGTGGCATATTTTTCATATTTCATGTTCAGTATTTACCGTTGGTTTGTTTATAGTATGTTTATGTTAATTAAGACCAACTTACATGCGTAAATATCGAAAAAAACAGTACACTTCTTCTTGCACTCTTCTTATCATTGCATTGTCCTTGTAGCTATGGAGAAATCCCCTTAAATCATGGATGAACTGAACCTTGGTCTTTGTGACATACTAGAAAGTCTAATATTCTCCTGCACACACATTATCTATTTTATTGTAACAACATGAAGTATGAAATAAGCTGAAATAGACTAAGAGACTGGGACGTAGTCTTCAGGGATGCGAGCGTGCGACACCCCATCTTTTAAGACTTAGTCGGTAACCCAAAATGTATCCACTTTTATCAGTACGGTAGCATACTTAAACTCTTACATTAAAGCTCTGTGAGTAAAGTCATAGCTAGGTCAGTTTCTGTTGGTAAAATACTGCATTGCACCTCACTCCCACCAGGCATAGAGGGCATGGCACTGAGCAAATGATCTCCAAACTTCATTGCATTTCAGTTCATGTAGAGCATCGTATTCAGGGTAAATACGGCTACAAGAAAATGATTTATCAAAATGCTCCGCCTACCATAACTACAATGGGCGAGGTAGCATAGTGGTTAGATCGCATACGGTTCGAATCCGACTCGATGCCCAGACTGAATGCTTGCTCACTGTTCACCCAGCAGCAAATGGGTACCTGGTGGCAACACTGGAGAGATAAAGGTGGCGAGGAAAGGAACTGGCCACCTTAGCTCACATGCCGATGGCTCTGGATAAATGTCCTCTCTAACAGGTACTCCCTACGTACGAAAGTATACGGGACTACCTTTACTCTTTTTTACCCAAACTACAAGAGCAATTAATTGCACTAGTAAAGGAAAAGACAAAATAAGATTAAATATATAAGGAATGACACCGAAAAAATTTTGAAATGAAGTTAACGTATGTAGCTACTGTAATGATTAGCAACTTAAACGTAGTAATCCATTTGAAAGGCTACCAATAGCTAAGTAGTAGTGAATTTTGATTTAAGGGCAAAAGTGGTGCACTGTTTCGCCGAAGCGTTGAAGTTGACATGGGAAGCTTAAGTGAGTATGAAGTGGACGAGCCGACTTCTGTACTACAAAGGTCAGACTCTTGGAAGAACATGAGCCCTGAAGACCGTAAAAAAACAGCAATTGAATTTTACTACTCCATATTGGGAATGTGTGAGAAGACAGGTATAGAGCCATGCGACAGGGGTGATGCGAAATTCATCGCAAAGACAGCTGGTCGTGGTGATCCAAAATGTTTCTTTTATTGTGGATATGAAAAAATGATCAAAAATTCCCTGAAACTTCCGAAAAACACCACAATGCAGCTGGCAATGAAAGTTGGAATAGGTTGGAATAATGAGGTCAATTCAGCTGCAGACATGGAAGAACTGAACACTCGTGGAAGGCAGAAAACTGGAATATGTAGGTTACATATACAAGTGAATTTATAAGTGAGCTCAAAGTGTATTATGTATAAGTTATTTTGGCCAGAAATTGCTTGTTTCCTCCAAATATCTACTTGACTCTTGCAAGTTACTGCTGTAGATGCATGTATGTCATGGGGTTCAATAGCAGTGGCGGCCTGACAGGGGGGCAGGGAGGCAGGGGAACAGGCCCCCTCGGCAACGATTTTTTATGGACACAAAATCAAGCAAGGGGCCGCCGAAACATGAAATGCAAAAATTTTTCAATACTTGACAAAAATTTATACAGTAGCAGGAGCTGGGTAATCTAGCCTTAAAGTCAGACTCCAACAGAAGAAATTATTCAATGTATGGCACAACTAAAAATAGTTTAGCAGATATTTTCAGTGTATATGATCTCATTTTATAACTCAACAACTCAAAATTTGAGTCATTGCCATTAGCCAGCTATAGAAATGGGCTTGAGAGCGCATTTATTTGCTATTCTGAATTTGTCGCGGATCGTTCTGCCCTTTCTCACGAAAATTCAGAAAATGAAGTTGTTAAAAGCATGGAAGGATGCCTGAGCAAAACGAAGAAGAATAGGTAATGAGCTAGAAATTGCTTAGTAATTTACTAAAACCAAAAACGGTGCACACCAGACAGTGATAAACTATGTAGGGGTGCGAATTAGGCATCGGTGGAGTGTCACACACCAGCAAGCTTAGCAACCGGTTCAAATCGCTATTTAATGTTGAGAAAAGTTGGTAAAATCTAGCTCTGAACTGGAATAGCAGTAGCTACAGGAAAAGATTTATCTAAAAGCACTACTTACCTACAACGTGAAATTCACAACTTGATATCTTGCTGGAGCTTCAGCCTTTTCATATTATTTCTGAATCCAAACAATTTTCACTCGTTCGGCTCGCGTGTTCACACACCCCCCTACCTGTATGTATAATTCTATCAACTTATAGCTTATAACATTTACAAATTCTCGTACACCTGGGGAGGGGCTAACTTTTGCCCACATCTGAATTATTCCAATTTCTTGTTCTGTTGCATGACATGGTGGTGGCTACCTCTGCTAGAATTAGCCAGGCAGCCACTGTGTGTATAATTGGGTAAACTTCACAATTTCAACTGACTATACTCCCTCCCAATAGTCATCTCTTAAATCCATCCCTGGTTGTGACATTGAAGCATTCAGTTCCTACAATTTTTCTTCTATTGGGTGACGCTTGAACTGAAACATGTCAGGAAAAAAGGGACATTTATCAGGAAATTGCCAGGGCAATTCATCTTCCAGAATTGGCAGACACCCTGTATCAGTCTCTCTTCGGAAGAGTGAGCAATCTGTCGGAAAATACCTGGCGCACCCCTGATTACTGGGAATCATAAAGCTTTAGGGGCGCACTTTTGCACCTGGCCCCCAGCGTAAAGTGTATCAGGCCACCATTTTCCAACAGTGCTGATGTACAAATGAGATGAGTTCACCAATTTCATACAATTTAGTGTCTTCATTATACCCTAGATTCCTTGTAAAGACCATTGGTAGGACATTTCCTGAAAATCGTAGCATGGATAGCCTTGACATTGATTATGGATGACTACATGATTAAACCATTTTACAGCAACTTTTTCTCCAACCAAAATTTTCTATATTCTGCAACTACTCCTTCAGGACTTATCTTTGTACTTCCTTAGCACTTTTCCATGGCCTCTTCTCTAAACCTTTTACGAAACTTATTGCTACTAAGTAACTTATTGCTATTGAGGAAGCTACTCAGTTGATCAGTTGATTTTTGAAGAATCAAGCCGAATGATGACAAAATAATTCCTTTTCAGCCGTCAACAATGAAGGAAAAAGCAAGAGGGTGTTTATTCTCCCGGTTATATTTGCTGCAGTAGGTGCAATTATAAACGTCGGCTCGATGGCTGCAATTGGGTACTTCTCCAACGACAGAGATATCAATGAGGGAACAAAAGCGATATTAAATGCGGATTCAGCAACACCAGCCTTGCAGCGTTTAGCACCAGCTGTCAAAGTTGTTGCAAAGGTATGTATGACAGTACTTTTCTTGTCAAGAAAAGATGGATCTACTCAAGAGTATCTCTCCTCCGCAGGGCCCACAAGTAGCAACTAATCTCTATGCCTAATATAGACTTTGTTTAATCATGCCATGGTTCACAGAGAGCTAATTTAATTGAGTTACTCAAAAGCTCAATGTATTACTAAGGTTGGCGTGTCCATGATATCAAGATCTCTGCCTACCAACTATGTGTTGTGATGTTTCTAGATTCTAGATTGGGTGGGAGTCAATTGAAAAGTAATTGAAATAGACAGTGTCGAACACTTCTATATACCACCTCAGTGAATTACTGGTGGCAATGCCCCCCTACTCTCAGCGACTATGGCTCTGTATAGGACGCTCCCTCTCAGTAACCAACAGTGCAGCTGCAAGCTGATAAAAGTTTTTCTTCACATTTAGACTCGAGGATGCTTTGATGTAAAAGGAACAGTTCTCATCAAAGACAAATCAGGACACATGTTTACTAAACAACTATCTGATCTTAAAGTTGGAGACAATGTCCAATCAGTTGATGACAATGGAAATATCGTCTTTACTCATGTTTACTTCATTGCTCATGATGATTCAAGTCAAATTGGTAAACTATTAAGAGTTCACTATGAAGCTGATAAAGGTGAAATCGGCCATATTGGTCTGAGTGATCGCCATCTTATCTATGCAACTAAATCTGATGCTCATATCCAAACAGCACACAATGCAAAACCAATTATGGCATCAGAGCTTTCTAAAGGTATGTCACTATTTTTATATTGATTTCATGATTAACTTTTCGATCTGGTGAGATTTTGCCTTCATTCCCTATATACAATATGTACCTACTAGTGCAGGGGTGACCAACCTGTGGCTCGCGGGCCACACGCGACTTCTTACTTGGCGTCAATTGGGTCCTACATTCGTATTGAAGTGTGTGCTTCTTACATGTGCTTACTTCACTTGAGTTCGTTATGATATACTCGTGTGAGAGGAAGGCATGCGACCCCATGAGTTTTTGTGTGGCTTTTTGCGATTTCACGGTAAAGAATATGGCTCTTAGCTACCCCCTGTACAAGTGAAATAGTATTTGACTGAACGAACTTAGTGGCAACTTTGCTACTAAAACTAACTAATATGATATCATTATGACCAAAGGTGATCTTGTTTGGGTGAACAGTGATGAAGGAGGATTGGTCGCCAGGAAAGTTTCTGATGTGATGCCATATTTTGGTCATGTGATTCATCCTCTCACCGACAATCATCACATTATTGTGAATGGTGTTCACGCTTCAGTGCACATTCTTGAGGAAAGTGCTTACAGAATGCTGACAGCACCGCTGAAATTTGTTTGCTGGCTCAGTCCTGAGGCTGGCAAAAGTGCTGTGGTAAAGAAGCTTGTACGCTTTGTTGAAGATGTGAAGGAGCCATTTGCTAACAATCACATTGGAAGCATTTTGAGTGGAAGAGAAATGCACATGGGAATGTATGGTGCAAGTCAAGCCTAAGCAAAGTGATCGAGTTGATTGTAGACTCAACTGCTAATTATTTATTAGTTTATAATCAAATGCTTATGATTATAATCATCCAATGCTGATGCAACTGTTGATGCGTAATTTCATTGGCTCTTTAGTCTGTGGGTCAAAGACGTTGAATCTTGGAGGGGCTACCAAACATTCAAACTGTAAATAGATACATAGCTTAATGTCCTTTGACACTGATAAAAACTATTCGTTTTTTCGAGAGAATGGGTGAGGTTCCTATCTGTTTTGCAGATCTACAATAGCAAAGGTTTCATTCCGGATTTCCCCACTTCACTTTAGAAAAGGTTGAAATCCGCAGAATTTACATGTACTGTGCAGTACTCATGAATACAATAAATTTACAGTGCGGTATGTTTGAAAATTGCTTTTCTGTGGTTTTTGAAAAGCGTTGATCAAAACTAAGTCAAGGCTACTGCTTCTCTCTTTTGATGGTGTAATCTACGGGCAGGAGCGACTCTAGCCGGAAAAATTTCGGAGGGCCATGGCCCTTGGGTAAAGATAGAGGGACTGAGTCTGAGGGCAACCTCCCCCAAGAAAGTTTGTTGGCCGAGTTCTTTTCACCGGAAGAAAGCGCTCTTCTTGAGCATAGAGGTTGGCCCCATATAGATGAAAAAGCTGTCTAAAATGATAGAGCAACAATGAAGGAGAACACGTAAAATGACAAACAAGTAAGATTTCGGGAAGATGATGTAACTGAAGGTAGATAAAATACATTCACTATAAGCAATTACTTATATGCGTGGTCAAATGACTCGGTAAGTTAGAGAGACAATTGGTATAAGTCAAAGTACAGTAGCTACCTAAATATATCATTTCATTCCGTGTACATCTTCCTAATTCTCGATTGTTTGCAGTCAATTATTCATTCCAAAAGCAAAATCTTATGCCTTCTTAGAAAAATGGGGGCGAACGAAGGGGACAAGAAAGTT
>WIPJ01002198.1:131233-146908 GCA_018155075.1 Cassiopea andromeda | reverse complement strand
GAGAGTTATTTATCGGACCAATTGATTTTCTCGGTTAGTAGAAATTGTTTTTTCACTTTTCTGAGGAGCAACAAATTCCAAATAAGAAATGTTAGGCCATGCCTTATCAATTACCATTAGCCATGCGCCATGCCACTTTGGCAATGCTAGGAAGTATAAAGTGGTACAGTTAAAAGCTATACCTGCCTCCTAACGTGCATCCTTCTAGTAGTTAATCTTAATGCAAGTGTGAAGCACTCCCAGTTAGTATTACCCAAAGGTTGGTGATATAACTCCATGGACGCCGGGACAATAGTAGGGCAGGAGGGGCAGAAGTTTGGAAAAGGGCACTTACATTGATTATGACATCATAATGACGTCAAAATTTAAACTTAAGGGTTACTTGTCACAAGCATATGCTTCTGACTATTGTTGCATTTCGTGGCAAGTCATAAAATCCTGAGGATAAAAGGAGGTCGAGTCTGAGAGAAGAACGAGTGTAAGAAGAAATGTGAAAGTATTATTTCAGTAGACAGGATAAGGGCACTTTTGCCCTCCTTGCCCCCACTCTTTGAGGGCAAGGGGAACACTGTCTCCCCTTCGCTACCGTGCTCCGGCGTCCCTGTATAATTCGTTTCCTATTTTCTTTCCTTTTGAGTGCTCTTCTGCATGCCACTTAGCATGACCAAACGCGCCACAAGTGCAGGGTATCATTAAAGGTACTGACTGCTGGGACTTTTGCCCCAGTGGGCTATGTTGAAATGAGACCCTTTTTGATTTTCTTTAGTAAAAGATATTGATGATGCTGGCTAAAATGGTTTTCTTTATATTCATTTTTCATACTTGCGAGTATCAACGGGCACAAAGACCGATCTATTATGAATTAAACGGGAGCCCTCATACCGACTAGGCCTAGTAGTCAATTTCCCTTAGAAAATACCCTGCACAAGTGGTACGCACATCTCTAGCTGCGGAGGCCTGTGCTAGAAACTTTATGCTTTTCAAACAGTCTTCAATAGTCTCGAATCTAGAAGTAATTGAACACCTCTAGAAATATGACCAACATGCGCAAAGATCATCCAAGAATAGACTGACTGGTGAAGCGCACCGAGCGTGCACCTGCGAGGCCTTTTGCCTTTGGGCCTCTTCAAAAATGATGCACATTAGTTAAGAGTAATCTACTAGGTGAGAATAGTGAAGTAATAGATAATATCTATCGACGGGCCTTTAATAGCCTTCTACGTGAAAAATTTGAGGCATTCAATACCATCTATCGCTGTACCATAACTACAAAAGTTCCCGGGCCACTTTGCCCCTATCAATTCCACACTAAAGTCACCCCCATTGAGATGAAATTGTTTCGGAAAGTTCTCATCTACATATCACATCAATTTTGCATTAGTATTTACCTTTGAATTCCTTCTTTTCTTTCAGGTCAAACTAACAACAAAAGATTTCTACCGGTTATTGCTCACCACGCTAAACATGAAGGCAACTTTTTTTTGTATGGTGATTTTGGCATTCTATGCCCAAGCTGCCAAGAAAGCCCATGTAATACGATTTCATTTACTTTGAAAGTTACATCTGACCCACCCTTTGTAGAATAATTGCAAGGATAGAGTTGCAATATATGGAATAAGACCGCACAAGTTCAAGCCCGTAGCCGAGGGGGGTCTGGAGAAGCATGGCACCCGATAAGTTTTAAAATGTAGCTTTGTGCTCAGGAGCGTACTGAAGTAGAGGGTTTGGAGGTGTCACACTCCCACTTTTCTCAAAGTCTTAAGTAGTTCTAAAACTTATCTTTACGCAAATGCTTGATTTGCCATCATAGTTTGTCAGTATTTTATGGGCATTTATAACTTGTCGGTAAATTTCTCTTGCTACACTCCCATTCAAAAGTATTTCGGCAAACCACTGTTTGTACGTCCCCCCTCCCCCCTCTGAGAAAGTTTTATAGCGAGTACTATTTGTTTCTTTTAACCTTTTTCTGCTTGAATTAAAACAGGTTGGGGGTCATGTTTTTCGGCATAGAGGTCAATGTTAAACATAACCAAATTCTCATTTGAAAATGTTTGAATCTAAGCATGCCCCCAGATCCCATTCTTTCTGTAGTCACGAGCAGTTTTCTTATTCCAACTTCTTACAGGGCTGCTGGACTTTGTCTGTTACTGTATCCCTTCAGTTCTATTCCATCTATTTATTTTTCTTCACATCCTTTCTATTTTGTAAAAGCCTTTCTGAATCATAGTCTGTATGCATTCTATGTCAACTTTAATAACTACATTCACAAAGGCTTTCCCTGCTCATCCTATATATTGATTCATGCCCACTAAACTTTGCTATGCTTGTAGATGTACTTAGGCAGACATATCTGTGGGACGTGTTCAAAAATTTTGGCGAAGATTTGGCTAAAACTATGTATTGGAAGCACTGTGACGTACAGGATGTTAAATCCCCTGCATCATGATCGATGTTTTTACAGTTTTTTGCACAATGGTGTGCCACCAGGATTGTAGAGCTGGGGGGGCTCAGGGGGCTCCCCATATAGCAGAGACTTCAAGACTGCTATCTTTAAAGCTCTGCATTGCTTCTTAGAATTTCTAGGGTTTTAATTTGGACGTTCTCAGCTATCACAGAGACTAGGACCTTCCTCTGTTTTCCATGAAAAGAAAATTATGTAGATAAGAGCGATTTATGGTGGCCGTACCCACTGAAAAGGGCGTAGTAGACTAGGAAGAAGGGACGCAGCTTGCGGCGATGAGGGTGTGCTCCACCCCATCTTTAAGGCTTTCTTTGTACGTCTATATCTATCAACGTTCATCGTTGCGCCAGCATTCTTGTCTAGAAAGGACCAACTCTAGAATATATGCAGTCGGAAGGACATTTTCTAGCAATATACAAAGATTCAACACTAAATGGCCACGACGTTTAAATAACAATCATTGCATGGCTCCAATCCCCCAGGTAGAATGGGCATGGCACAGGAGCAAATTGTCTTCAAGCTTCATTTCAGTTAATTTCCAATTTTTATACAGAGTAAAGTTCACAATGTAAATGATTCCCTTTTATGCTCTAATTATGAATAACTCAGCGCATTGATAATGAAGTGATGTTAAATTTACTGAAGTTTGAGTATTTTGAAATAAATTATTGAAGTTTATTGAAGAACGTTTTAAATTGAAGTTAAATTATGTGGCCACTGCAATGTTTTGCAACTTAAACATAGCAACCCATTTGCAAGGCTACCAATAGCTAACCGATAAAATTTTATTCTAGGAAGAGAATGGTGTACTGTTTCGCCGAAACGGCGAAGTTGACATGGGGAGTTTAAGTGAATACGAAACTGATGAGCCGACTTCTATACTTCAACAAGCAGACGCATGGAGGAACATGAGCCCTGAAGACCGTCGCAAAACTGCAGTTGAATTTTACTACTCCATATTGGGAATGTGTGAGGAGAAGAGTATAGAGCAATGCAGCAAGAGTGATGCGAAATTCATCGCAAAGACAGCTGGCCTTGGTGACCCACAATGCTTCTTTTATTGTGGATATGACAAAATGATAAAAAATTCTCCGAACCTCCCGGGCGAACACACACTAGAGCTGGCAATGAAAGTTGGAATAGATTGGAAGGATGAGGTCAGTTCAGCTTCAGACATGGAAGCACTGGACACTCGTGGAAGACAGGGATCTGGATTATGTACGTTACATCTCATACAAGTGAATTTATGGCCAGGCCATAATGAATCATAAATGCGTTTTTCTGTTCAGGCATTGTTTATTTCCCCCAAATATATATCTGCGTCTTGCAAGATAAAACCGAAGATTCGTGCCTTTCATGATGTGCAACAATACTGATGTACATAGGGGATGAATTAAAGGCCCCATTCACACTATACCGGGTTCATTTTGTACCACATTCTGGACCGAATCCGATATCAAAATTTTACATGTTCATACTATATCGGATTCAATTGATTGACGCTCGAAAACAAAGTTGACTGCAGCTCAAAGAAAGCTTCCGGAGCGAGTATGTATAGCATTCGTGCATTCACACTAGCTCAAAAGTGATCCGATATCAAAAGCATTGCGATACATACCACTATCATAGCGGAGTGATTTCACTCCGCAAAAGCGATATGGAGCATGTCGGACTCATCCGATATAGTGTGAATGGAAGGCCAATCTGATATAGGAAGTAATCCGATATATGATGAATCCGGTATAGTGTGAATGGGGCATGTGCCCTCACAGTACTCACAGACTCTGCACATTCTATTGGTAAGACATGTCATGTTTACCGTAGCAGGGGCACCTACATGTACTAGAGGCAAAAGAGCAGGACATGTCATATTTGTAGATTATAACTAAATAATGTGAAAATATTCTTTTTGCAGCTGCCAAAAAGAAAGGGAAAAACAAGAGGTTGTTTATCCTCCCCGTCATATTTGCGGCAATAAGTGCAATTATAAACATTGGTTCAATGGCTGCAATTGGGTACTTCTCCAACGACAGAGATATCAATGAGGGGACACAAGCGATATTAAATATAGATTCGGCAACACCTGCCTTGCAGCGTTTACAACCAGCTGTCACTGCTATTGCAAGGGTATGTATGGCAGCAGTATTCCTGTCAAGGAGCGATTACATCTAAATAGGAGTAGCTCTCCTCCTCAAGGTCCACAAATGTCATCGATTCTCTGTGCCTTATCTACATTAAAGGAAGAAACTGTCGCGACAATTAACTGTCGCGTTTTTTGTGGAAGATTTCAACGCAGTTTTTTGCACTCTCGTAATCAGATTGTTACATTGTCTTTTGATTGAAAATCTTTTCATTTGAAGTATCAATGACCTCACATGCTATTAACTCTCCAAAATTGTTATATGGTCTTGTTTAAGATTCGGCTTTTGTGGAGAGACTACCAAAAACTGTTACTCGCCCAGCAATTCGCGACAGTCAATTGCCGCGACAGTTAAATTTTCCAGCGTTTGCAACAGTTAATTCTCGCGACAGTTAAGAAAAAATTTCACAGCATCCATGACTTTTCGTGACAGCTTCCTCCCGCGACAGTTGCTTCCTTAAAGTAGACTATCTTTGATCATAGACTTTGTCGAGCTATGGCTTAACGTCACCTCTAGAGTATTTGTATCTTTGTCTCTCTAGTTCAAAATTTTTTGAGGGGTTTTATTGAAAGCTAGCTATATTGCCTGAGTTACTCCTTTTTGATTATTGCAAAAACGAAACAACTTAAATCTAAAATTTTCTGTGCAGCTTATAGCAGAAATGGCATGTGGCCTTCTGGTTCTGGCAATGAAAAGCATTGCAATGTATTGGAATATACACATGTAGTCCCTAAGTTGAATCCATTATCTGAGTGCCATCATAGATGCCATGGCTTACAGAGAGCTTAAGGTGGCGTGTCCATGATCTAGGATCAGGCCCATGGACAGCTAAGCTGGCTGGGGGGGACAGGTTCAGTGGTCCAGCTAAACACATGGAAGCTTTTGCATGTTACATATCTGCACTAATAGATCAAAAAATGTGTGGTTAATTTTCATAGATATTGCACTAGAAACTGGAGTCTGGCTTGCTCCCAGAAAAATTTTGCGATGCAACACCATATAGAACGTCGGAAAAGCCCTTTTTCAGAATAGAATATACTGGTTTCGTTACTTATTTTCATGCTAAGAAGGAGGTACTCTGGGGCACCGTGGGGGGCAGCAAGTGTCCCTCTGAAACTTCTTACAGTCCTGTATTGCAATATCAACATTTTCATTTTTGATTGCAAGGCTTATTTAATCATTTTATCTATTTACATATAATGAATATTTTCAATTCCATATTTTGCTGTCTATATAAAGCTGTATTTAATTCTTGACACTGGTCACGGCACCAATTTTTAAAGAAAGAAGTAAAAGCACCAACTTTCTCCAAAATATCTGCATAACATTTTGATCAACAATCATATAAATAGCAACGTGTAATAAAGCGTGTGAGACTGAAGACAACAACAATATAAATACAAAAAAGGGTCTAGTGACTAATTCCTATAGTTCTTGACAGCAATTTTTAATCAGCCTTATTTCTATTGGGTTTTGGTCAATGTTTTTATTATGCCTCTTACACTTTTTCAATACGATCCTCCATTGAAACCGTTATTATGGGGCCAGCTACCAGCAAAAGGCGATCATGTTTGAAATAATTTTATAAGCAGCAATCACAAGTTAATGCCATAGTGAAGAATCATTATAACTGAACAAGCCAGAACTAAAACTGAAATATGGCCTTAGAAGCTCAACTTCAGCTATCAAGATGGCTTTACGTTAATACAGATACTGGAGAATAGGGGCATTGCTCCCGCACTAATTTACGGAGGTTGTATAAGAAGTGTTGTAAGCTGCAATGGAAATTTTTTCAGAATTGTTTCTACACAATTTAAAATCTAGAAGCATCACGCCACAATTATATGGCTTACAGAGATCCTGAAGTTGTTGAGTGACGTCGACCTTGAGCCTTTTTTCAGTCTTGCCACGAGTTTCTGTTGAAATTTCAGCTTAGAACTTGGCTGGATAGTTGGACGCTAGTATTTCAGATAGATAATCCGATATGGACTGACTCTTCCTAGGCGTACTGGCCTGAGGTTTTTGTTTCTAGCGTTGGCGTATATGCATGCGACATTAAAAAGAACCATTGGCTTAGTTTCTTTCATTGTTCTAAATCTTCAAAATTTGATAAACCTAATCTGACGGATTAATTTCTCTTTCTCAGCATGAACCCAAAATGAAAAAATTGAAGTAACGTGTTCTAAAACGTCAGAAAACGCCTTTTTGCAATAAAAATTGTACTTAAAGTGCATTTTTCATTGCAAAAAGGCATTGTCCGACGTTTCAAAAGACGTTACCTCAATTTATTCCATTGGGCAAGCTCTCAGGAAAAAAATTGTTGGACACAGTGACTGTGGCAAGATCAGTGATGTGCCGAGTCACTTTCCATCGGGGAGGGGGCGTTTTGACCATTTGAGCAACTAGTGTTACTAGAGATAAAAGGTCGTGGAAAATACTGTGGCCAACCAACTTTCTTGTAATTTCAAAAATATTGAAAGGCATGACGTTCTCCCACCCCCCCACCCCCCAAAAACACATCGCTGGGCAAAATTAGTTGTTCTAAAAATTTGATCAATTGGCGCGGATCTGTGACATGCAAGAACTTCTTTATTAAATCTAGTAGTGGGTACTCTAAGACAGACACGCAAAAGCAACGTCTGTATCACACTTCCAACTTTCACCAACTGACTTGAACACATTTCGTTATCTCATACATAAACTTGGCAACTAGATATTGAACCATTACAGTCTTTTTTATATGAATAAAGTTTATAAGAATATTGACGCTAAAATCGCTGAAAATTAAGAATAATTTAAGAATAGTGCGAATCTCGAGATTTATCAAGACATAAGAACTTTTCGTATCCTAGTTATAATACTACTTTCAGATGTACTTTTACATTATCGATATAAAAAAATTAACTTTTACTAAGTTTTATTGGAATATATTCCTTAAAGTTTTAGGCGAAATTACACCTGTGGTATCTAAGAGTAAATTAAGAATAATTCCGCCCATCCATTGTTCCAGTTCACCTGCCTACGGGCTGTGCTTACTAGATTGACATTTGAACAAAGCTTAACTCCAGTACTGGAAGAACATTGGGAAAGCTATTTTTACTAAGCTCGAAAATTTGGCAGTGCTTCCTGTAAAAGGAATCCTTCCTTTTCGAAAAAGTAGGCCTGCATAGCAGATGGTTAAAATGCATTTGTTATAGCGGTTTAGCACTTTCATGAGCGAGGTAGCATAGTGGTTAGCGCGCATGCCTCCCATGCGGAAGGTCTACGGTTCGAGCCCGACTCGATGCCTTGACTGAAAGCTCGCTCACTGTTCACCCAGCAGCAAATGGGTACCCAGTGGGAACACTGGAGAGATAAAGGCGGCGAGGAAAGGAAAGGAACTGGCCAACTTAACTCAAATGCCGATGGCTCAGGATAAGTGTCCTCTTTAACAGGCACTCCCCTACGTACGAAAGTATACGGGACTACCTTTACCTTTTATAGCACTTTCACCAGCAGCTCCAAAGCACAGTTTTCCAAGCTATAGCTAAAGTTGCACGTTCTATAATTCTTTTCAAAATTTAGTGATAACCTTTATTACACGCTTTTTTACAAGAAACCTAGCTCAAGCATAGTATTAAAATTTTCTTACTTTTTGGCCACATTTTTGTTATAAAAGTTTCTTAAAAGCTTCTTACTTTAGTGAACTAGATTGCTGTGAAAGCGCGCTCAGAACGTGAATGTAGCAAACTATTTGCCCTATAACAAACAAAATGCGTCGGTACGAGTTAAATTCTAAAGCAATGTCATATACACATTGTTTTGGTACAGCTTTATGCTGAACCAGGTAAAGACGTTAAGGTGCTGCTTGTCTAAAGTTGCTAAGATCTTTCCTTGTAGTTCTAAGAGTTTCTTATGTTTTAGGCAGTCTAGTACTAAGTTGCTTATAGAGTGGTTTCTTATAAAAAAACGTGTATTGCTATGAACTACTTCCAGAATACAGTGCAAAAATAAAGCTTTCCACACATCACAGAACTCTACTTTTGAAAGTTTCTTGGGGCCAAACCATGGAGAGCCCAAGATTAGACACTAAATACAGTATACATGAAATGCTGTAGCTATGTAGTTCCATGTTCCCTGTGGTATCTTTTGTAACTCTATACTTGTACTTATTTATGCGAATATAAAAAATGCTCTAGCAGTTTCGTGATAAGTCCCTAGCCTCCTCTAATAATAAATAGCCAGGGAGCATTGCTTAGAAAATTGAAACAAATAGCGATCAGCAACAGCAGAAGCAACCCACTAAGCTGCTACAATTGTGCTCAATTTTGAAGTGTCCTTTTTGGGAACCTACCCTCGCCACTCAGAACTGCTTCCAGCGCCTCTGGAGAAACTGATTCCTCAGTCTAGTGTCATCGAATTATAACTTAGAACGACCCTAGCTCTCTGGCAATGGCTTCTTGAAATGCACTTAGGGGGGAAAAGTTCCCTATCACCCAAAAAAATCGTTATCTACACATTCTATTTACAGTGGGAAAGCGTATCCAAGAATGGAAGTGCTAGCGTTTTACTCTCGAAATAAGTTGTAAACTGAAACTCCTACAACACTTATGCCAAGATTGAAAGAAGGTTTAATGTGTCGCACAACAAAATCGGGATCTCTGCATGCCACATGTGTGCATTGATGCTCCTAGATTCTAATTTGGATAGAAATCAATTGAGAAATGATTGACAGGCACAGTGTCGGGCACTTCTATACACAACCTTGGTGAAATTTAGAGGGGGCAACTCCCTCTGCACAACCAGTGTCTACTGACCTGTATAGGATACTCCCTCCCAGTAAACACTGAGCCAGTGTAAATAGCTAACCATATCTTTATAAGCATGCTGATAAACGTTTTTCTTCACATTTAGACTCGAGGATGCTTTGATGTAAAAGGCACAGTTCTCATTAAGGACAAATCAGGACACATGTTTACCAAACAACTTTCTGATCTTAAAGTTGGAGACCATGTCCAATCAGTTGATGACAATGGAAATATCGTATTCACTCATGTTTACTTCATTGCTCATGATGATTCAAGTCAAATTGGTAAACTATTAAGAGTTCACTATGAAGCTGATAAAGGTGAAATCGGCCATATTGGTTTGAGTGATCGCCATCTTATCTATGCAACTAAATCTGACTCTAACATCCAAACAGCAGACAAAGCAAAACCAATTATGGCATCAGAGCTTGCTAAAGGTAGTTCACTATTTTTATCTTGATTTCTCGATTGACTTTTGGATCTGGTGAGATTTTGCCTTCATTCCCTATATGCTATATTTACCTACTAGTGCAGGGGTGGCCAATCTCCGGCTCGCGGGCCACACGCGGCTTCTTCCTTCGTTTCACGCGGATCCTACATTCGTATTGAAGTGTGTGTTTCTTATATGTGTGTATTTCACTTGAGTTCAATATGATATTCTCGTGTGAGACGAAGGAATGCCTCCCCATGAGTGTGGTGTGGCTCTTTGCGATATCACAGCAAAGAATGTGGCGCTTAGCTTCTCAATGGTTAGCTATCCCTGTACAAGTGACATAGTACTTGACCGAACGAACTTAGTGGCAACTTTGCTACTAAAACTGAGCTAATATGATATTATTTTGACCAAAGGTGATCTTGTTTGGGTGAACAGTTATGAAGGAGGATTGGTTGCCAGGAAAGTTTCTGATGTGATGCCATATTTTGGTCATGTGATTCATCCTCTCACCGACAATCATCACATAATTGTGAATGGTGTTCACGCTTCAGTGCACATTCTTGAGGAAAGTGCTTACAGAATGCTGACAGCACCGCTGAAATTTGTTTGCTGGCTCAGTCCTGAGGCTGGCAAAAGTGCTGTGGTGAAGAAGCTTGTACGCTTTGTTGAAGATGTGAAGGAGCCATTTGCTAACAATCACATTGGAAGTGTTTTGAGTGGAAGAGAAATGCACATGGGAATGTATGGTGCCAGTCAAGCCTAAACACAGTGATCGAGTTGATTGTGGACTCCACTGCTAATGATAAATTCATTTATGACGAACTGCTTATGATTATAATCATAACTTATGTTCAATGCTGATGCAACTGTTGATGCGTAATTTCATTGGCTCTTTAGTCTGTTGGTCAAGTACATTGAATCATAGGCGGGCTAGCAAGAATTCAAAGGTACATAGCTTAATGCTGTTGGAGTGAGATAAAAATTGTTTATTTTGTCGAGAAAATGGGCGTGTTTCCTCACTGTTTTGGAGTTCCACAGCAGCTAAGTTTTCTTTTTGGATTTCCCCCATCCAATGTAGGAAAGGTGAATTCCCAGAATGCAGTAATTAGCAGGCAATTACGATAGATATTGCTGGACAAACATTCAAGCAAAGTTTAGGCATATCGAGGGTCTGAGGGTTGTCCACCAGAAAGGCTTTTGCAACTAAATCCCATCAATGCTAGAAAAAACCCATTCGCAAACAGCATTACATTAGCATAAGAAATTTCAATCTATGATCTTTGAGAAATATGTACAAAGACAATGAAAAGGTACCAAATGGTCAAGATTCAAAGTTTTAATTGTAACACGCAAAATAACGATACGTTTGTGCCATATACCTTTTGCTTTCTGCTCTTTGAGTTCAGATTGGATAAAAGCAATTATCCGATGAATAGAAAATTAAGAGTACAGCACGCCTATATGTAACCTCAGTGGATTGCTCTGGGCAATGCTTCCCTGCCCCCTACTTAAGCACGCCGGAGCTAGTAAGGCTGGGGGGCTGCAGCTCCCCCTACTTTTGCTAGTGTTTGATGTCATACAATAGATAGCATATCCTATCTAAGATAAGATGTACCTTGATACATAAAAGGGGGGTTTTTGCACTCTAAAGGCGCACTTGTAAAACACATATAAAATTTAAAGACAATTTATAACCAATTTATGCAATGATAGATTTACTTTTTGCAGTATCAAACAATTAAAATGTGTATTGATTGGTCTATTGAATGGAGAGAGTTCTATTCTGCTAAAACAGGAACAGTCTATTCTAATCTATTAGAGACAATAATAATCGTTTGTACACCAAAAACATTTCTTCTTGGCAATGGGGGTTAGGGCCGGGAATCCCTTAAGTGTGACTGATAAGATCAATTTTTCGATGAATTGAAAAATTTTTCCAAATATCGTAACTGATTTTCAATTTTATCACATTTACAAAAAAATAAAATGATATTGCAAAAGATAGCTACTTTAAGATAGTAGATTCTTTTATCGTGTAGTTCTTCACAAAATGTGGAACTCTTAAAAAGCTTTTGCTTAGCTCTCACTGAAATAAACTGGCTGAAATGGGTTACAGTTTCTTTGTTTATCGTGTATATTCTAATTTGAATTCTTTGTCTTTAACATTTTGAATGTAATAGTGATTTAATATCCATTTTTGGCCAACAAAACACTTAATTTTGGAAATTGAGCGTTGTGAATTTCTTAAGAGTTTCTTACGATTTTGGCCATTTGAGCCTTATTTTCTTGTATTCTTTTTTCTTATAAAAAAACGTGTAAGGAGATTTTATAACATCTAAAATATCCTTTGTATAAAAACTGACCTGTGAGAAATTTATGTACGTTTGACAACATCCTACTCGAAGCTAATTAGCGGCTAAGTTTTAAAAAGTTTTCTCCTTACCAGCGAATGAGCAATTGCTAAAAAGTATTCCTTTCTGCAGTACACGAATTTTTAATAAGAAACCAATATATATGCAACAAAGCACTAAAGGTAGTCCCGTATACTTTCGTACGTAGGGGAGGGCCTGTTGGAGAGGAAACTTATGCTGAGCCATCGGCATGTGAGGTAGGATGGCCAGTTCCTTTCCTCGCCGCCTTTATCTCTCCAGTTTTGTCTCTGGGTACCCATTTGCTGCTGGGTGAACAGTGAGCGAGCAGTCAGTCAGGGCATCGAGTCGAGCTCGAACCGTAGACCTTGCGCATGAGAGGCATGCGTTCTAACCACTATGATACCTCGCTCATAACATAGCATTAGACACTCTAAAATTTAAGAAACTTTTGGACTTAAAGGGAAAGAGCTAAGAAACTTACAATACTAATAATTTGCTACAATCATATTTCTTACGTTATCACTGCAACATTGTTTGTTACTTTAGGAACCTTTTCAGAAACGTTTAGAACTAAAATGCTGAGCAAAATTGACGAACTTTTATTACTAGGTCTTGGGCCAGGCTTCATATATAAAAATAAGTTTTTTCATACGCTTTCTCGTCCAATCATGAAATTTATTGCAGATCTCAAAGTCAGCTTATCTGAAGAATCATTTGATTTAGCAGATGGGGTTATCTTGGAGCATTGTAAATCGGATACATGAATGGAGTATCTTATCATTCGTGAGGTTGGTCATTCTAACGTGGTACCTGCGTAACTGTAGCGATTAGATATTCCTTGAATTAAGGGGCATTACGTGACCATGGTTGTAGGTTTCTTTGAATATTTTGCTATAGAAGCGAAGATTACTTAATGTACAAGGAAAAAGAACACAGTTGTTTGTTCATGGTAAAATATGTGACCTGCAAGAAAAATCTGCTATCAATAATCAGGTACCAAGTCTTGGTTCAAGATCACTCAAAACCTGTTGTCACATTGTGTTTGAAGTACATATGTCGTATACAGCCGGCCTCAATGCTAATCAAGGTACATTTTTAGAAATTTTCAGTAGTGAGACAAAACCTGACAAGGGCCCATTGTATCCATACAAACATGAAGGTAGGTGAATACAACCTATTTTATAACAAAAAGGTTTATACGAAAATGAGGCTGAACTGGCTAAAATTCTCAAGGCTAAATTTCCAAAGCTAAGTACTTTTGTTGGCCAAAAATTGATATTACGTCATCATCACATCCAAATTGTTAAAGACAGAATTCAAACTTGAGTATATAAAATTAACAAAGAAAGGGTAACCCACTTTAGCCAATTTATTTCGGTAAAAGTTAAGAAAATTTTAAGAAAATCTCAGGCCCAGTTTTAGGAAAATTTAAGAAATTAAGGCTCAGGCAGAGTTATGACTCTTTACATAAAATATATAGATCCTTTTAGATAAAATATTGATTGAGAAAGTCAGCTTTACAAGACTAGCTCATACACAGCTAGTTCTATATCTAGGAACAAGTCTGAAATACCAAAAAAATAAATCAATAAATAAAAACAGAACAGATGATTTATATCTATATGGCATTAAAGTTACCCGACATGAGCTATTTTTCAACGATATTGTTGACCAGGAGCAGCCTATCAAGAGGACAAAACGAAAGAAAGTTGTGGTTGAAAGCTCAAGTGCAGAGAAAAATAGGGTCGAGAGGCAAAGCCCCTCAAAATTCTCTTCCTGACCGCGCCCTATAGACTCTCGGAAAGAGTAGGAAACGCATTTTTGCATTTTAGTGTTATTATTATTATTATTATTATTATTATTATAAAATTCTTTAAAGTTGGTTGTACATACATATAGCTTGCCAAGCTAATTCAAACCAACTATTTACAATAATACAAAGTTAAGCAATAAAGATAACAATAACTAGAACAAAGAAGTAATAAACTATTTCCAATCTAATCTTTCGTTTTTTGTTAGGTTCTCTCTATGGCCTCGTTTACAGATCTTGCAGTTGCATTTATCCCCATTCCATTCTTTGATCTCTCTTTTAAATATTGCATTTGAGGCCACGTTTTTCATATCATGTCATCAAACTATCTTTCTTGAAAATGTTTCTATTTAGTCTTGACCTTGGAAGACTCCAATAGACTTTTTTACAAGAACGTGGTTTTTATGAAAATATACGTTTTTTTTTATAAGAAAACCGTCATTTTGCCTGAGCTTCAACTTTCTTAACTTTTCCTGAAATTGAGTCTGAGATTTTCTAAAATTTTTGTTAGCTTTTTCTGAAATAAACTGGCTAAAATGGGGTACACATTCGTTAGTAATATTGTATGCTTAAATTTGAATTCCATCTTTAATATTTTGAACGCAATAATGACGAAAAATCAATATTTGGCCAATAAAGACACTTAATTTTGGAAATTAAGCCTTGTGATTTTCTTAAGATTTTGTAAAGATTTTGACCATTTGAGCCTCATTTTCTTATAAACTTTTTTCTTATTACAAAAACTTGTAGTACTCGGTTGCCCAAAAAGTTGAGAAAGTTTAGTGCTGAAATTTTGAGATCTAAGAAAGTCCATAAGTGTATATACATTTAAAAAATCAAATTATCTGTTTATACAATGTCATGTCTGTTGTACATGAAGCTTTTTCAGTGTTTACTTATGTGGATGCGAAAAGCATTGCAACTCAAGTTAGTTAAGAAAGTCTGAAGAAAATTTTGATATTGGGATCGTGAAACAGTTAAACAGTTTCAATACTGAGCCAGAAAGACTCTCATATAAAAAGACATGCATGTATTTACCTGCAAAACTCTTGATGCATACCTTGGTCTTGCTCAAATGTCATAAATTCACTAGACTGGACTCAATGACGGGTGGGACAATGTTTCTTCAGTAATGGACCAGAAAGAAGGGCCTGATGTGGCTAATAGCCCGCCGGTACATATATTAGAATGTACCTTGACGCCAATAAAATCTACAAGTGCATTTGAGTTACAAACAACGAAACAAGCCTTGCCAAGTGGCTTGTTTTGCTCGCTTTAGATCGATACATCTAAATAGGAAATTCTACCTTTTTGAAATTCCTTTTTGACGATATTAAATGAAATATAGATCATGTTTCTTGTGATTAGTGCTAGAATGTGTAGTAAATCTCCATTGTAGCTGCCAAAAAAGAGGCCCGTCCAAGAATATACTTTAAGCGCAGTTATTGTATATCCCTTTGGCTTTAGCATTACTTCTGAGGCTCCTAGGCAATTTTTCAAAAGAGCAACCATCTCTACTTGCATTGCTAGAAAGTGGTACTGGACTACTTAAAAATGTAAGAAGTTCGTTACTGGATTTTTGAGACCTAAGAATGTCGATTAATTACTATATATTCACAATGCCAGTGGTCTACGTACAACATATATATATATATATATATATATATA
>WIPJ01002198.1:107916-130963 GCA_018155075.1 Cassiopea andromeda | reverse complement strand
CTCATTGAAAACTGAACAATTCTCATTGAGGTGGCTACCGAAAGAAAACGAAAATTTTGAGGCTTAATTTTTAAATAATAATGTGTTAAAATTTATGGTTTTATTAAACTTTCCTAAGGTATGAGGCTACCGAAATACAATTTGAGCTATAGCATACGGGATCTGATCAATACATAGGCAAGGAGCGCCAGTGATTGAAAATGTTATGTTTTATCATTGTGTCAAAAGTGCAAGTAGATTTGACAATTTGCGGAATTGATGCTTGCTTTCAATGTAACTCCATCTCTTGAGCATATCACAAAATTTTGCTGAGAGATGAGTTTAAGGAGAGGCTTATTAACTTGACAATGTTGGATAAAAATGAACTGAATGCATTTTCTGTATGTTTGACAAAATCCATCTCGAAACTAATCAGCAGCTGCACCAACAGTTTTCTTCTCAACACAGAATGAGCAATTACCAAATATTGTTATCCCTTTCTGTAGTACGCGTCTTTTCAATTAGAGACCAGTCTATAAGCAACCTGGCTCTAGACACCCTAAAATTTAAGAAACTTTTAGAACTAAAAGGAAAGAGCTAAGAAATTTAGGGAAAATACCACATGGTAATTGCTACTTGGCACAGAGTCTATTCTTGAGTGGTCTTGGCCACACTTTGTCGTCTTGGAACTCTTGAATATAGTCTTGGAGATGTAAAAGTGTGGTCAACTTTCCCACTTTTCCACGCTTTTTATTTCACAGAAGTCTTTCTGTGCCTTGGTCTGCATGTAATCTATGTAAATTTCAAGAAAAGTTTAACATGTATTTCAAAGTAACATCATGCAGCAAAAGGCACCACATGAAATTTTAGATTGTTTAATGGGTGTTTGGTCCCTAAAAATGTTCAAGTAGGGTGTGGTCGAGCTCTATTCAGGCTTAGTGTGGTCTTGGAGAAATTTCCTTAACATAGGCCTTGACTTGGTACACGTAAAGCTGAACTAAAACAATGTAAACATGACGTTGCTTTTAGCTTGAACTGAGGCATTTTGTTTGCTATATGCTAATACTTTGCTTCATTCAAGCATTTTTACGCTCTCACTGAAATTTTGTTCGTTGATTTAAAAAACTTTCAAGAAACTTTTAAAACCAAAATATGGCTCAAAATTAAGAAACTGGTACTACTTGGTCTTGGGTCAGGTTTCTTATCAAAAAATACCTGTAAGCATATGCTTGTCAAGAAATCATCAAATTATTGCAGAGCACGGAATCAGTTTATCTGAAGAATCATTTGACCTTCCAAGTGGGGTTATCTTGGGTGCATTTTAAATTGGATGCAAGAACTTAACATCTCATCATTTGTGAGGTTGCTCAGCTCGAACATAACTGTGGCCGCGAGGTAAACGATATACTTTTGGTAACTTAAGTCATTTGTCTTTGCAAAGCATCCATTCATTGAACTTGTAGAGTTCAAAACAAATTTTCACGAGGAGTATATTAAACATTAATAAATGCGGAATTATTTATGCGTACTTAAGGGAAGTGATATGAGATGGTTCCTTATATGGCTAGCTTCTCTTCTTGAACTGTTTCTAATATGTGTACAAAACACGGTGTTTTTGCAGCTTGCATTGAGAATCTCCTGAATATTTCAAGTTGCATGTTAATTCACTACTGGCCAACATTGTGGTTAGAGGTTCTGTTTGTTTTTGTAATGATTGTCCTGCTGTTGCTTAACTGAAATACACTCTTTTTTTATAAGAAACCATTTTATAAGCAATCTAGTACTAGCAAGCCTAAAACTTAAGAAACTTTTAGAACTACAAGGAAAGAGCTAAGAAACTTTAGACCAATAGCACATTGAAATTGTTACCTGGTGCAGCATAAAGCTGTACCAAAGCAATGTGAGAATGGCATTGCTTTAGAATTCAACTCGTACTGACGCATTTTGTTTGTTATATGACAAAAGCTAGCTACATTTGCGTTCTGCGTACGCTTTCACAGCAATTTAGTTCGCTAAATTAAGAAACTTTTAAGAAACTTTAGAACTAAAATGTGGCCAAAATTTAAGAAGCTTTAGCACTAGGCCTTGAGCTTGGTTTCTCATAAAAAAGACCGTGTACACTCTCTTTTCTTTTTTTTTTGCTTAGCTACAATATTGTTAACTTTTTCGCTTTGAGCCTTGGATTTTATTAAAATATTGGTAAGTGCCATAGATGCAACTTTGACTGAAAATCAAAGAAATATTTTCAAGTCTGTTGATGTCTTACTTTTCATGAAGAAAAGCAAAATTGAAACAAAAAGAAATGTTGTATCAATGGTGTGAGATTTTAACTAAAGCAGTATTAAATCTCGAATACACAAAAGTCCTCAGTATTCATGAAGCTTGAACTTTATATTATTCTTAAATTAATCTTAAATTTCAGCGATTCTGAGTGTCAATATTAATATAAACTTCATTCTCATAAAAAGAGTACGCTTCCATTGCCATACTTACAGTGTTCGAGAAATATTTCATCCCGATAGCCAACACTGCAATGTGTATTTATGTCATATCTCAACATATCCCTTCTCTCCTACTTCACTAAGTACAAACCTTACTTTCAACTTAAAAGAACTCTCTGCACTACAGTACCAGAAAGTAGCTATGTGCTTATGTATATATTCTACTGGGGTTGGAATTCACTCCGGGGCAGGAATTTAGAATAGACCCCGAGGAAAGCAATGGACTACTACATAAAATGTTCCGTCCGGAAAAGATTTATTTTTAATAACCACACATCACTCCTTGATAAACTTTTTTTTAGTATATTACAATATCCTTTATTTGCCACTAACCAACAACCAACATATATCAATCATTCAATGCTTCACCTTCACGTAATAGCCATTGTCAGAGTACCATATAGCCGTTACTGCCAGCAACTGCCGTCGGCACTGCTGTTGCGGTATGCCGCAGCCATCTGTGGCCGCAGGCATCTTTTGTCTTATGTGAAGACCTCATCACAGGCAGCCGGCGACATCTTGCGGTATCGTGAGTACAGTTAAGGTACCGGCGGCGTGGTGGACATCTAATTTGAATGTCGTGCCTGCGGCAGCCATTGTCTAAACTTAATCAAGCAGTTATCATTTTCACTTCATGTAAATACAAATGAATATACACGTTTTTTTATAAGAAAAAAGTTTATAAGAAAATGAGGCTCAAATCGTCAAAATCTTAAGAAAATCGTAAGAAAATCACGAGGCTCAATTCCAAAATTAAGTATTTTTATAGGTCAAAAATCGGTATTTCGTCGTTATTGCATTCAAAATGTTAAAGATGGAATTCAAATTCAAGTATAAAATATCTATAATGAAAGTGTAAACCATTTCAGCCAGTTTACTTCAGTAAAAGTTAGAAAAAATTTAAGAAAATCTCAGGCTCGATTTCGGGAAATGTTAAGAAAATTGAGGCTGAGGCAAAATAATGATTTTCTTATAAAAAAAACCTGTATGGCTTTTGCCCCTCCAAAGTACTTGTACAGGCAGGTTTTGCCCCCCTCAGGGCAACTCCTCGAGTTATGTGCTTGAGTTATACCATTTGTTATGATGTTTTGGGCCGAGTGTTGATTCAAAGTATAACTTAACCGCAACTAAACTACCAAGGCAATACTAGACTATAAGAAGGAAGCCACAACCCGCGAGAGTACGCGTGTACTCGCATATTGTCATTTCCTTCACAACACCATTAGTATTTAAGAATAACTTAGAGCCGTAAGATAAAATTGTAAGAGCCACTTGCGCCTCCGGAGCTGCAGGTTGCTGATCCCTGTTTCAAGCCAGTGCCTCCATTTTGGCGACTGGCATGCTTTGTAGTGATTCATCTTGTTGGGCTTGAATACTTGTTATGTTTATAACTGTTTCATTATTTAGGCTCAAAATTGAAGATCCTAAAGGTTACAAGGAGGGGTATTTGTCTGACCAATTGATTTTCTCGGTTAGTAGAAACGTTTTTGTCACTTTCTTGAGAATCAATGAATTCCAAAGAGATAGTATTAGAGACATTGCACTTTAAAAGTTGGTTCCATTCTCCTTATGGGCCAGGTGACATAGAGTTTAGATGGCATGCAACCTGTACAGAAGGTCTACGATTCGAGTCCGACTCGAGGCCTTAGCTTAATGCTCGCTCACTGTTAAAAGACGGTGAGGAAAGGAACTGGTTACCCTACCTCACATGCCGATGGCTCAGGCTAAGTATCGTCTCTAACAGACACTCCCCTACGTATGAAAGTATACATGACTACCTTTATCTTTACTCCTAAATGAAAAGCTCCTTTGATGCTAGAAGCAGTATGTTCAACAGTCTCGTCTCTTGAAGCAACTGAAAGACTCTAGAAATATGACCTATATGAACAGAGATCACCCAAGGGCGGACTAGCTAGTCAGACGCACTGGGCAAACTTCCACCGGGCTCCTTGGTCTGGGACCCTTCAAATATCATGCACAATAGCTAAATGTAATCTACTACGTGGGAATAGTGAAGTGATAGATAACATCTATTGGTGAGCCTCATCCATGAAAAATGTGAAGCATTAAATAACATCTATCGCTGGACCCTAACCACAAAAGTTCCCAGGCCGCTTAGCCCCAATCAATCCCATCCTAAAATCACCCCCTCCCATTGAGATGAAATTGTCCGGGAAACTTCTCATCTACATATCACATCAATTTTGCGTTGGAATTTATCTTGTATTTCTTTCTTCTTTTTCAGGTCAAACTAACAACAAAAGATTTCTACCGGTTATTGCTTACCACATTCAACATGAAGGCAACACTTTTATGCATGGTGATTTTGGCATTCTACGCCCAAGCTGCCAAGAAAGTATATGCGATACGATTCAATTGCTTTGAGAATTATATCTGACTCGTCTTTTGTAGAATCGCAAGGATAGAGTTGCAATGTAAGGAACTAGGCGGGCCAAGTTACTTGTAGACCACCGTTTGCCACAGAGCAAAGCGTATTTCATATGCGTGTGGTCCCAAGAACAGCTGTGTCGAGCTTACTGATGTAGCTTCAAGTTCACTTGCTTTTTTTGAGGGCTACTGTAACTCATCCTTTAGGGCGCGTTCACAAAGTGGCTGCATGTATGGGGGTGGACGATTTTAGGATAGGCCACGAAAAATTTTGCTACGTCTTCATGGGTCTATGAGGAAAATCAGATCCATTTTGTGAGGTTATGAAAGCTGCGAATTTGCACTTTGTAAATTGAAGTTGTAGACAGATAATGTAAACTTAGTAATAGCAAGTAGCACTTCAGAAGATGCAGACAGAGGCCACAGAAAGACATTGTTGTTGCTGTTGTTGTTTACTTTATTTTGAGTAGGCTGTTATACCTAGCTTATTCAGCTAATTTGGCCTACTATGCAGCCGCATCCAGGCATGGGACCCCTAGTTTAACATCCCTTCCGAAGGACGGCGGAGTGAGTTGTTTTGGTCGTTCATCTGGAAGGTCGCCCATCCAGTTTCTGACCGTACGCAGCCATGCTTAACTTCAGTTAAGCTAATGCCACTCACCCCCGCTTAAGTAGATATGGGTAGATATGGACAGAATCCACTGAAAATAGTACAATATACTAGGAGGCAGAGACGTAGCTTGTAGGGATATGGGTGGGCTCCACCCTATCTTTAGGACATTGTCGATAAGTTAAAATCATTCAAAGTTCACCGGTACTTTAGCATAATTGCGTAGAACGGATGAAATCTGGAATATGTACAACGATCCAACAATAAATCGCCATTACTGCATTGCACCCATCCCCCAGGTAAAAAAGCTATCTCCAAACTTTATTTCATTTCAGTTGATTTTTTCATCGTTAAAAAGATCTTGACACATCGATCGTGGAACGTTTTCAGTTGCTCCTCTTCGCTTCTTACAGCTTTATCTGAAGAACACCACAATAAGTAGACACTGGCTTGATCACAGAGCAGTAAATATCTTGGCTGACTACACGTTTTTTATAGTAACAATAATTTTGTCATATAAGTAACTAACTTATTTTCAGTTGGTAAAAACGTAGATCAAAATAAACTAATATAAACTAACTACTTAATTAAAATATTTATTTACATGTAATACTCGAACAACTTTCTCCCTTCCAGTTTTTGATCATTGCTTTGAACCCTTTTATACTTTGAGCCAATTTAATGCTGTCTGACAGAGTGTTCCAAAGAATACTACCTCTAAACGGTAGGGAGCTTTGTCCATTTGAAGATGCGTTTACTTTCGGTATCTGGAGCATGATAGCTTATTTCTTTAATTGTAAAGAATTCTGTGAAGATAGCGGGGCTAATATAATTGGTACATTCACATATTTCAAGTATAAGAAAGTCTTATTGTTCCAGTACTGAAAATTACTCATTTTTTTCACGATTCCAGTATCAAAACATTCTGAAGACTTTCTTAGCAAATTTTTTTGAGTTACAATATTTTGCGTATGCACAATAATGGAATATGAAAAAACTGCATGTACACTTGAAATGATGATAAACCTTAGTACATAGCAGAAGTTTACCTGTTCGAGGGTAGCCAACATCGCATCATGGCATTTTGTTCCAGATAAATTGGATTTTAAATGCCTAAGCACTAAAAACTTTCGTAAGTCTCAAAATCCAGTACTGAACATTCTTAACTGTTTGAGCAGTTGAGTACTACTTGGTTATAAATCACTTTCATACAAAAAAAACGTGTAGCTAAGTAGCAATGAATTTTGATTCTAGGACTACGAAGATGGACTGGTTCGTCGTGACGGTGACGTTGACATGGGAAGTTTAAGTGAATATGATATTGACGAGCCGACTTCTGTACTACAAAGGTCAGACTCATGGAAGAATATGAGCCCTGAAGACCGTCGTAGGACTGCAGTTGAATTTTACTATACCATATTGGGAATGTGCGAGAAGAAAGCTATAAAGCAATGCAGTAAGAGTGATGCGAAGTTCATCGCAAAGACAGTTGGCCTTGGCGATCCACAATGCTTTTTTTATTGTGGATTTGAAGAAATGGTAGTAAATGCTGAAAAGCTCCCAGGTATACATACACTGGAGCTGGCAATGGAAATTGGAGTAGGTTGGAATGATGAGGTCAACACAGTTGATGACATGGAAGCACTGGACACTCGAGGAAGGCAGGAAACTGGAATAGGTAGGTTACACGTTATTTTTTGTAAGAAACTATTCATGAGAAGCGAGAACACGAGTGCTAGGCCTGTCAAAAAATTAAGAAACTGTACAATATCAATTTGTCTCCAACAGAGTGTACTGGCTCGTTTCCACTCATTAATTTGTATGATTTTTGTTTGGAAAAGATAGTAAGTTGTAATTTTGATATGCTTGGATATTTTTCGTGACTTTGAGCGTTTGCATCTACCTAGAAGTGTTCGAGTTCAAACAATAAGGCGAGTTTCGGTCTCGAAAATAAGAAACTAAGTAAGAAAATTGTAGTACTAGAATGCTAAAATTTTGTACTACAAGTTTCTCCAAATTAGTACTAGAAATTTATATGCCAAACTTTTTAAGCCAAATTAAGAAACTTTTCGTACGAGGTGCCGATCCAAGATTCACAAGTTTATCTATAAGCCAGGCCAAGTTATTCCGGTAAGGCATTACTAAAGTCTTGGCCAAATTGGGCAACATTTTCGGGCAATATTGCTGTGCTAGCTCTATTTTGTCTTTTCCAGGGCTGCTTTATGAGTTTCTCCAAAAAGCACAGCGTCACTAGGGAGCTATAGCCCCCCACATTTTGCCACCCAGAAATTTTGAAAAGACAAATATTTTTAAGATAACAATTTTATTGAATATTATATATACTATATATACCGAAGTGCAAATCAACTAGGGGGTCCATGGGGCATGCTCTCCGGGGAAGTTTTGAAACTTACATCTTCTGAAATCCTCTGCGCTCCCTGTGCCCCCTAATTCTTACATCAGGGCTTGACAATTTACGAAATTCATTGCTACTTAATGAAACCTAAATAGTTGGTTATGGAAACAGCTGCTCTGCCGATCACATAACTTTTGTAGAATTAAACTGAATGATGATGTGAAAATAATTCCTCTTCCAGCTGTCGACAAAACAGAAAAAGACAAAAGAATTTTTTTCCTCCCTGTTGTATTTGCGGCAATGGGTGCAATCATAAACGTCGGTTCAATGGCTGCAATTGGTTACTTCTCCAACGAAAGAGATCTCAATGATGCAACGAGAGCCGCATCCAAAGCAGGGGTAACAAGAACTGCCTTGAAGCATTTGAGGCCAGCTGCCAGAGTTATTTCAAAGGTAGGTATGGCAGTATCATTTCTGTCATGGAAAGATAGTCTCGGCTCTCCTCCTCAAGGTCCATGTAATATCCAAGACAGTATTATGCTATGTTGATACAGCATTGCGAAGGAGCCGTGATTATGGTTGTTGTAGTTATACATAAATACCTCAAGTTGTATGTAGATTAGACTTAAGTTTAAGTTATATGCTTATGCAAGAAGTAAGAAGTCAGAGGTCTTAGACTCGCACAGCTTATAGGATGAACTAGTCCCTCAAGAATGAACAGTCCACAAATATCATCTTTTTTCTATGCCTAATCTAGACTTTCGATAAGCAAACACTTTGTCGAGCTATGGTCGAACGTCACTTTGGCTATCCGCTTAAAAACCTACAAGAATAGATTAAATTAATATAAAGGAATCAAGCATTACCAACTTAAAAGTTTACATAATTAGATTAAAAGACCGTAACACAATTTTCCATATTACAATACAATTTTTTTATTTCAGTTAAAAATAACCACAAAATGAACTACAATAGATATAATATGCTGTGCTATCCCTGGCGAAGGAACACACAAAGTCATCAAGCCTCCACCAAGGACAGCACTTACAATTTTCATAAATATGCGCTTCTTTTTCTATAGGAGCAGAATATATAGACATTGATTCTCAAGAGCATTGTGCTCAATGAATAGAACAATGATTTGCTATAAACAATACAATGCAATACAATTCATCATTCGATTGATGGATTGATTGATTGATTGAATGAGATTGATTGATTGATTGATTGATTGATTGATTGATTGATTGGTTTTAAATATTTAAGGAGAGTTACCCTTCAGCGTTGCTGACTTTCGAGGGGCTATGCGCATAAAAACTTACAAAAACAGATTGAATTAATCTCTAGGAATAGAATATTACCAACTAAAAAGTTTATATAATAAGATTAAAAGACCGTAACACAATTTTCCATAACACAATGCAATTTATCATTCACTTTATTATACAAAATTAATAGAGAAAAAAAGGAAAAAGATCTATAGGCGTTATTTTAAATCTCGTATTGCAATCCCTTGCTCGCATTTGGTGAGTAGGCTGTTCCATGTTTTGGCACACCTATAGGAATAGCATTTCAGGCCATTAGGAGATCTCTTTTGAAGCAGCCATAGATCAGGGGCGAAGTTTGTGAAAGATTAACTGAGATATTTTTTGCGAATAAATCACTCATATACAGCGAGCTAATCTATGCATAGATTTAAAAGCCATCAATTCTGACTCATGAGCTATGAGTTCCTCAACTGTGTTCCCACCAAACCTGTGCACTAAAAGTATGCTTGGAGGGAGCATCAAAGTTGCTATTTCTTATAATTCTTGCAGCTCTGTTTTGCAATTTCTGCAAGTGGTTTTTTTCAGTTACACTACAGCAGCCACAAACGGAAAAGCAAAAACGAAAATTACGTTCTACAATTCCTACATACAGTTACTTTAAAGTTTCTAAAGGCAGGATAGAATTAGCATGTTTTAAGAAGTCAACTGCTTTAGATACTTTAGATGAAAGATTACTAACATGAAATTTCCAATCTAAAGAATTGTCAATTTGTTAATCAAGATACTTGATTGTATCAACGGTTTCTAATCCAAGATCTCTGATTTTTAGTGGAAGTTTTAGTTCTTGATTCCTTGATACCGTGTGTTTCTGCTTCGTAGAAATAAGCATTGACTGAGTTTTCATTGTATTACGGGACAGTTTGTAACCCATTAAACATTTTTGCAGCTTTCTGGTTCGTTATAACTGACCTAATTAAATTTAATAATATCTAACGAATAAGATAGCACAAAGCATGTATCATAGCATACACATAGAAGAGTCGAGTATTGCCTAAAGGAGATCGTTGGCTGATATTAATAATGAATAGTAGGGGACCTAAGCATGATCCTTGGGGTATAACGATACTTATACTAGTGATTTACTAATCAATGCCATTGACTCTGAAAAAATTCATTAATAGCTAGCTATATTACCTGCTAGTTAGCTATACTAACTGAGTTGGTCCAAAGCTCAATATCGTGCAAAGGTGGCGTATTCATGGTATATAATACTTCCTCCCAGCACCCAATAGTTAACCTGAACCATTGAAAATAAGTGATCCATTCCTTGCAAGTATGCTGATAAATGTTACTTTAACATTTAGACTCGAGGATGCTTTGATGTAAAAGGCACAGTTCTCATTAAGGACAAATCAGGACACATGTTTACCAAGCAACTTTCTGATCTTAAAGTTGGAGACAATGTCCAATCAGTTGATGACAATGGAAATATCGTCTTTACTCATGTTTACTTCATTGCTCATGATGATTCCAGTCAAATTGGTAAACTATTAAGAGTTCACTATGAAGCTCATAAAGGTGAAATCGGGCACATTGGTCTGAGTGATCGCCATCTTATCTATGCAACTAAATCTGACGCTCATTTCCAAACAGCAGACAAGGCAAAACCAATCATGGCATCAGAGCTTTCTAAAGGTATGTCACTATTTTTGCATTAATTTCTTGTCCTGTTAACCATTTACTTGGCAAGTTAGGAAATACTTGTCGTACATAGTTCATTTCTTCCTAAACGATGGATCTACTGACTTCTCCTGTTGAAATTTTTCCTCCACTTCCCATAAAGGCGGCTATTATCATTATCATTTTATTTGCAAAGATGGCGAGAGTACTCAAGTGAGATAAGCAGAGGTGTGACCAGGGGTATGAAAGTGGGGGTATCATGAAAACTTTTGGCCACACCCTCTAATTCTTTGAAGATGTGCTACTACCCCCTCAATCATTTTTTCATCGATTTTGAAGAAATCCCGAGGACCAGCTTGGCAAAAATGGGGGCTATTTGTTCCCCATACCCCCGTAGCCACTCTAATGTACACCAAGCCTCCGCAACTATCAGTGCACTTGTCACTTGTGGAGCATTGTCATACGAAGTGATGAGCAACAAATGCACTCAGTAAAGAAAGATAAAATAGACAAAGTATTATATCACTAACTCTTGGAAAATACTAACTTGGAGTGTTTTTCTGAAGTCAAAACATTTAGATCTATGGCACCACATTTTTATTATTCTTAACTACTGAGATGGAGGCGGGAATAGCTTTTAGCTGTGTTGCTCTTGCTTGTTGACATTGACAAAATGGCGCTCAGCAAAGTTTTGTTGAGAAGGCCTGATATGCATTATCCATTGGACAGTCGGCAGACTTGGCTGAATTCAACGCAAAAAGTGAGGTATGAAAGGAAAATAAGTGTCAATACCAGCGAGGTTTTGCCAAAACGCTATGCTGTTTTTGGGCCTTACATGATAATTTTATCAATTTGCTTCTTTCAGGGAGATTAACTTTTGCTAGCTATTTCTGTAACTTACTTTTAAGCTTCAAATCTTCCCGATAGTGACAAAGTGTTGAATGTACTTACAATTTCGTTATACATAACGTAACTGCACCAATATACTTTATAACCAAAGGTGATCTTGTTTGGGTGAACAATGATGAAGGAGGATTGGTCGCCAGGAAAGTTTCTGATGTGATGCCATATTTTGGTCATGTGATTCATCCTCTCACCGACAATCATCACATAATTGTGAATGGTGTTCACGCTTCAGTGCACATTCTTGAGGAAAGTGCTTACAGAATGCTGACAGCACCACTGAAATTTGTTTGCTGGCTCAGTCCTGAGGCTGGCAAAAGTGCTGTGGTGAAGAAGCTTGTACGCTTTGTTGAAGATGTGAAGGAGCCATTTGCTAACAATCACATTGGAAGCGTTTTGAGTGGAAGAGAAATGCACATGGGAATGTATGGTGCCAGTCAAGCCTAAGCAAAGTGATCGAGTTGATTGTAGACTCAACTGCTAATTATTTCTTTGTTTATGATCAAATGTTTATGAATATTATCATAACTTGTGCTTGATGATAATTCTGGTTGCAATCAGTCATGCGTAATTTTATTTGCCCTTAAGTCTGTGCTTTGAAGACGTTTAATTATGGACGGACAAGCAAATATTAATTCTGGAAAATAGGTGCATGACTTAATGCTCTTGGAAACCTGTAGAATTTGCTTATTCTTTCAAGAAAATATGGTTACAACCTCAAATAAGTGTATGGTTGCCATTTTCTACGAAGTGTATAACACTTAACTCGAGTTTTATCTACTCTGCATATTCGTCCATAATCTTGAGCCTAAACCTGCAGTCATCGAAAGTGTATGTCATAGAGCATAATCTGTCATCAAACTTCTTCTGGCATGGGCTGTACACCAAGGCATTTTCTCATTTTGTGCTCTAATTGTTCAACACTAACTCATGTCACCAAAATATTTTGAAGTCAAGTTTTGCATCTTTCCAACAAATCTAGTCCCAAAAATGTTATGATCCAATATTTCCTCCAAATTTTCCCTATGCGTAAGTCAAGCACAAGCGGTGGTGCCAGAGAAGAAATGCTGGGGGGCTAGTGCTGTCAAGTCAAATTGCCGACAGTGAGCGAAGCCAAACAATCGAAAGGTCATGGAGGCTATGACCATCAGCGCATAGACGTTTAGGTACCGAAAGGAATGCTGGATCACCCCACCCCCCGCCATCTCTGCTGGGGCTTCTTTTTACAATGAGCCACCTTCATTTAATCTTGCTATTTGGGAAAGATTAATTTTACTGTTTAAGTAACTGAATATAGGAATACGTTTTACAACTAGCCAATCATGCTGAAGAAAAGCAGGCAAGGTGTGTATGAGAATATATAGAGGCAAATATAAATTATCATCTAAAAATTAAGTACTCAAACTGAACTAGAACGAGGTTTGAACAGTAATGGACTTCAAACGAGACCGCAAGGAGTTAGTTTTTAGATTGAAATGAAAGCTCAAGCTAAGATCAAATGAATCAAAACAGGAAAATATACTAAGACGTACATAAAAGAAAATATTAATAAATGAGCATACATGTTTTCAATAAGAAACCACTTTATAAGCACCTAGTACTAGACACCCTAAAACTCAAGAAACTTTTAGAACCAAAAAGCAAGAGCAATGGAACTTTAGATTGAAATGGTTACCTAGTTCAACGTAAAGCTGAAGCAAAACATTGTGAACATGACCTTGCTTTGGAGTTTAGTTCGCACTGACACATTTTGCTTGCTATAATACAAATAATTTCAGGTATTGTTTATGCTTTCACTGCAATTGAGTTTGTTAGGGAGCGGTTGAAGTTTGACAGGTACCGGGGCGGAATCAAACGTGGAAGGTTTTGAAATTTTCAGAGGCTTGTTGGTAGGAGTTCAAAAGTTCTCAAGAGATATTTTTGGGGGGTATGAAGCCAAAGTAAGTTTCTGATAGCAATATAGGTCTTGATAACTTCATTACTGTGTAGCTTTTATTTGTTTTTTATAAGAAACTTAACTCAAGACATAGTACTAAAATTTTCTTACTTTTTGGCCACATTTTAGTTCTAAAAGTGTCTTAAACGTTTCTTAATTTAGCGAACTTCATTGCTGTGAAAGAGTACGCAGAACGTGAATGTACCAACTATTTTTCCAATTTGTTTTTTGTAATTCAAGTATCTAGGCCGAGATGGCATTTAACTGTATACATGTCTCCAGCGAATTACAAGATATATCTAACTACACAACAGTAACAAAACAATTATCTTAATAGAAACACAACTAAATATTAAGCAAAATTTATAAAAGTACAAGTGTATTAAATGCTGATTGGGTCGCTTAAAAGTTTGGATCCTTTTTGCAGAGACTTTTTACAGAATATCCCCAAAACGTGTGGTTATATTGTAATCCACTGGGCTCATTAGCCATTTGTACATATTAAAGTCGTTCAGTGAAGCAGTAGATGGGAACTTTCTACGAAATTCCTCTAATAATCTTTGACGTTCTTCGCTAAAAAGGGAGCAAGCTAAGAGAAAGTAGATTTCATCTTCAACTGAGAAAATATTCAGAGTTTTGCAATACGGGCAAAATCGTTCATCTTTAAAATTTTGCTCTTATTAAATCGTCCTGCTTCAATTTGAAGGCTATGAGCATGAAGTTCTGCTAATGTGCACCTGACAGTAGAAGCTTTTATGTAATCAAGGTATGACTCAAATTTTAAATCTTTTTTAGATGATTCGTATAAATTTAGTTATCTGTCTTCAAACAAAATTTGTCACTACGAGTTAAATTCTAAAGCAAGTCGTATTCAAATGGTTTTGGTACAGCTTTACGTTGAACAAGGTAATGATTTCAATATGTTATTTTCCTAGAGTTTCTTAGCTCTTCCCCTGTGGTTTTGAAAGCTTCTTAAATTTTAGGTTGTCTAGTACTAGGTTGCTAATAAAGTAGCTTCTCATTAAAAAGTCATGCATGCTCTATCATGCACTTATGAATACGGTAGACAATACGCACAAACTGCCTTGGAAGAAGAAGCTTAAAGTTTTCTACACCATTGGTCCTTGGATCGCAGTTATTTCATATCCCTTTCTCGGTTGCTGATAAGTGGGAGTATAAATTAGTCTTGCATATTTTTGTGGGGCTACAGAATTGATAACATATATTTTTATGGGTTATGAAAACTTCTGGTACTTTCAATGACTTGCTTCCACCGCGGTACCAGTCAAGCTTAATCACAATAAATAAGCTGTTAAGAAACTTTTAGAGCTAAAAATATGGATATTTCTACAGGGCCTTGAGTCAGGTTTCTTACAGAAAAAGCCAAAAGAAGCGTCGCTATAGTGAAAAAATCAATAATAAAACGATCTTAAAAATGTGTTTCCATCCTTGAGCATCAAAACTCGTCCCTGGGTTTCTCTTTTCTATGCGTTTCTTAGTGACTCATACAAGATGAATGTAGTGCTTTTCACCAGTTGTAAATCACAAATTCACACACAAATATATAGTATTTAAACAGATAGAGTCCTGTCTGGAAATATTGATAAAACTTAGGGAGGTACCACTTTATCTGCCTCTTTGTGGATCAAAGTTTGCCGCAAGGAATGTAAATGACCGCGAGCATAGAGAAATGCCAGACAAATGAATCGTATTTGAGATAAAAAGTCGTGGATTTTGATGATTCATATGCCGAACCAGACACTTAAAATGGAATAAATGCACAGTGTTAAGTGAAAGGGAGAAATAGGAAGAACTGAAAGCAGACAGAGACGAACTGCAGCAGAGCCTGTCAGTCGAAAGTTTCTACTAACCTTTTGATGTGGGTGGCTGACTTAACTGTCTCTTCTAAGCCTTAGAGACCCATGAGGTAGACCTCAAAAGTCTTTAGAAAATGTCCTAAAATCTTTTGCTATGGTAAATTTTTGCGATCTTCCTGTTGCCCAGTGGATTCAAACAGCAACAGTGCACACTTTTCTTTTTATAAGAATACAGTTTATAAGAATATTCAGGAATTCAAGGTTCAAGCTTCATCAAGACTAAGAATTTTTTGTATTTGAGTTATAGTACTGTTTGCAGATTAACTTTTGCACTATGAACACAATATTTATTATTTTGCTCCACTCT
Organism: Cassiopea andromeda; assembly: GCA_018155075.1. Lineage (NCBI taxonomy): Eukaryota > Metazoa > Cnidaria > Scyphozoa > Rhizostomeae > Cassiopeidae > Cassiopea > Cassiopea andromeda. The sequence goes on along the minus strand of WIPJ01002198.1, from coordinate 115,158 downwards.
TATTTTTGCTTTATGATGATGTAAAACATCAATAAAGATTTGAATATATTCCTTTTGTTTTCAGACAATCTAAGGCCAAAACCGAAAATATTTAAGAATATTGAGGATCTGCAAGGAATTAGGTATTCTTATAAAAATTTTTGTATTGGGTTAAGAACAAAAGGACAGGTTGCACGACAATTAATAGCACTCACGCGCACACGAGTACGCACGAACACACTCCACACTCACAGAGATGCACACAAGCACGGATACAGATGCAGACACGAAGATATACGCACAAAGACAGGCACGATAGATACAAGCACACACAGGAGCGTGAATAGTGATCCAGCTAGGAGGGCCGCTTGCTAAGTGCAGGTCACTCATTCATGTAAGCAATAAAGGCTTTTACAATGGCAACCGTTTGAGCGGAAAAGAAACTATATATTTGTCGTGTCTAGGTCAGTCGACCTAATAAGATCACTTGTCTTATAGAACACCAAAGAGTTCATACATAGAAGAGAGAAGTAGGCAGTGTTTTCAACTTGGCTTTTTCTAAGCCATGTTTCAGAAATTTGGCCTATTCAGAATGTGTTTGGCTTCGAAAAAGTGATATGGCTTAAAGGCAATATTTTTCCTAACTTGGCTTTTTCTTAAAAAAATCTCCTTTTTTAAGGGTTGATTGTACCAAAGTGAATGAAAAAGATAAAAATAGCCTATAAACTGTCACAATTGAGAGGAAAAAGCAACTAACTACAAATTTTATAGTAAGAGAAAAAGCACTTCTATCTCGAGTGTTGCAATGAACCGTGATGTACTATTTTTCTCTTCTTGATTTACAGAACGACACAAGAACTCCCCTCATTTTCATTCAGTTTCAATTTCTATTGTTCTTTGGCCTCTTTTTCACATTTCACATTTGGCTTAATGCTTTCTCCTATTGAGCTAAGCGGGCTTCTTAGGACCTGGCAATCGTGGAAGTAGGACTGTCATTAGATTTTTAGTATCCAGAAGGAAACATTGAAATTTGAACCATGAACTTCATCCTTGAATCTTGAACTTCATATGAATGAACTGTCATGTGTGGGAACCATTTTGCTCAAAGCAATTTACTGTTGGGCCAAGCGCACTCCAAGTCTTCTGAAAATTTCAATAACTAGAAACAAAGGTCAACGTTTGCTTTTTCTAAACGTTTCCTCTTCATCTATAAAAGAGTCTTCCCCGGGTTTTGAAAGTGCCCCAGTATGAAAGAAAGAGAAGCTTAGTCTGACACGTATTCCATATCGAAGAAGACAGACCTAGAATTAGGTTCTTGTAAAAGCGTGGAGCTGTGCCACATTCTTTGGGTTTTGTTCAAGAAATGGGAACTGTGGAACCTTATTTCCAGTGTCTGGTGTGAATCCTTCTGTCGTATTTTTACCGACTTGTGGTAAGAAACGAAGCAAATAGAAGCAAATAGAAGCACAGTATCTCCTTTGAAGAGTTTAAAGCTAGCCATTGGCTTGTGATCGTTCCTTTAATAACCTTTAAACTGGTTAAGAATGGATGAAACACTCTAAGCTGTAGCCAGGAGTGATTTCTAGGGAGGTTCAGGGGGCGGAGCCCCCTTGTTAAAATTGTTGTTCATTTTGGTGGACTCAGCCCCCAAATTTTTATATCAATCTTACTTTTCAAAGTGCATTGACCTTGCTTCCACCGTATTGTATGGTATTGCTGTGATGAATTTCCTCACTACTATATGTTTATTGAGATCCTTCTAAATGTTGGCTGTATTATATCACAATTAGACTAAGTCATAATGTCTCTATCTTCAAAAACATGGGTGTGGCTACAAATGGGCCACATCCACTTTCTGAAATTGCACCTAGAGCTCCCTTGTTAAAGTTTTTAGAAATCACCTCTGGCTGTAACTCTCAATTTAGAGATGAATTCCTTCCAAGACAGGCTATCTTAAAGTTATTTCTCTTATCAGCCAAAAGAATACTTTGGGAAGTTCAATTTTCCTCAGCACTTTTATCCATCTCATTTTAAGCTTGTAAATGTAGAATTGAATATGAAGAATTGAATGTACTCGCAATATGAAGCAGTGACAACAATATCGATGATAATAGAAATTGCTGGTTATAAGAGCCTACCAAGTTCTGTTATTTCTTTGTAAAAGAATGTTTTTTCTTACGTACTTTATCAATTTTGATTTTTGCATAGTTATGTTAGCATTTTGTAATTTATCTAGCATATTGCTTCAGCCTCCTTGTGACGGGATAAGATTGCTATCTTCATTGTCAAAGAAGCACAGCTGTTTCTTTACTGCTTTAAGCTTTTCGTTAAGACTATCACGATGGGTAAAGTAACTGGGTAGGGCCGCAGTCAAAGAAGGCCCACCACAACATCTAGTTTATAGGCAAATGATGCTACTTTGTCAGCAAGTCGAAGAAGTTGCTTGGTGCTACAGATTTTGAAGATGCAATAGAATTATCGAAAAATTTCTAGTTGTGATTTATGCCTTTCTGTTTGGAGTGCTTTCCGTTGGTTGAGGTCCCCCAGGGGGTCTGTGTTCTCGTATTCCCTAGAAAAATTTCCAAAATCTCCCTTGCTTCCAAAAATGGTTTTTGAATGTTCCCTTTAAAAGAAATGCCGAATTGCTTCCCAGAATCCACTTTGATCCAAAGTTCCCTTAACAAAATTTGCTCGTGTGTCCCATGTTCTCATAAATAAAAAATGGAAAGTTCTCTTGTTCCCCATTATCCCTGGGAGGCCTTCGTTTGAGGCTCCTCCTATGACGTGATCATTTAGCGCCGCTTTCATTCATTGCCTCGTTTTGAGGTCTTTTTGTTGGTACTTTGGTACTTTGTACTCCCTACCAATCTTCCTCACCTTCGCCACTTGCATTGGGTACGGAGCCTCAGCGGGGCTGGACTATTTTCATTAAGTTGGACTTTATATTTGTATATTTCTCAATAATGCACATAAAATGCATTTAAAAGTCTTGCTATCTACATACGTACCTTAAAATCCCGATATAATCCCTGGGCTTATACAGGCTCTCAAGCATTTTTAGTGGGCTTATATTCGGGAGGGATTATATTCTAGAGGGGCGTATATTCGGAGGGTTTTGGGGATGAAAAGGTGAATTATGCATATCAAAAAATTCACCATTCAGTGTCCAATGCGTGAAACTACAGAAAAGTAGAATGTAAATACAGAGACTCTATATATGCTCTGTCCATGGTCATTTATTGTCCCAACTATGCACACAGAATCCCAAATGTAGTTCCTGGGCATATATTCGGGGGGCTGATAATTGGAAAGATAGTTGAGTTTGTTTACAGGGGACTCGTGGGCTTAAATTGGGAGGGGGGCTTATATTCAGGAGTTTATGGGATGTGCAAAGAAGTCCATGCCTTTATATCCGGGCATTTCCAAAACGCCGAAGGGAAGTATGAAACCATATTTGGCGCTCTCTATCTCTTTGAGATAGTTATCCCAATTTCTAATCTTTGTACAGCACCATTGTTTCTGATACATGTTAAAAGCCAGCCTTCTAGCTTTTCATGAATTCATACTTGAGGCTTAGAGACGTCATCTTTAGCAAGAGCTTTTATAAGAAACTTAGCAGACTGAAATATTCTAGCTCACTTGCAGAGGAGACGAAATGAACCTAACGGTTCTCCATAAAGTAGACTTTTTCAGTTCGGATTGTATTTGCATCTTCTTCGAATTCTTCTTACAGACATTGCTTTTAACGTAATTTATGTGACAAAACCACAATGTAAGCCATATGATAGCCTTGTATACAGAAGCCATACGAAACTATTGAGGCTCAAATTACCAAAGTGTTAAAAACCTATGGCTAGATGTTTCGGTTTCCCAGAAGAAACTGGTAAGTAAGCAACTATGCTTAAAGTACCTACCATCCAGTGACAACTGGTGACATTTGATCCTGGGGGGGAGGCAAATGCCCAAAAGTTGGGCGTGGCCCAAATATGTCTGTGAGCCACACCCTAAATACTATCATGGGGAAGGAAGGATATTGCAATCATCCTTTCTCCTTTTATTTAAACTGGATCAAAGAATAACATGTTAATAATCAGCATTTTTATGTCTAGTTATTAGAAGAAAACAAAGTGTGGCAAGATACTACTTGTGAAATTGCATTTGAAATTGATAGCATTCATTCTCAAGGTTGTGATTAATAAAAAACTAAGACCTAAGCATCTTTAATGATAATAATTTAAAGAAAATATTGTTAATGCAAGCAGATACAGGAAGTATCAAAGTTTGTTCTACCAATGATTCAATTTTCTTTCAATTTTAGAGGTCTTTGATGCAGTAAAATAGGGACTTGGCTCTGCTATTTCTGAGTTGGGAAAAATATCAATTACATTTTGGTTGAAGTCTAATCTAGAGTAAGTTTGGCTAAAATATTGAGTTTGTCTTCAGACATTGGATTTCCCAATTTAACTGTTCACTCTCAAAGGACTAATAAATCCTGTTTCTGACAGGGTTTCAATCGAATTGTGATGATGACTCTGAGCAGCAGTCCTGTTTCAGAGAAATTACAAGTTAGACTGGCTTTTACGAGTTGGGGGTAATGGAACTGCTATATGCCATAGATGGATTTGAATGTAGAAAGGCAGAAACCAAGGAAAGGAAATTATTTGACAGCATTTTCTGCAACTTTGGCTGAGATGGACACCTAGAAACTTGAAAAGAATCACTCTCAAAAGGTGGTTGAATTAAGATATCCAGTGAATTCAACCCTGAGAAATACTGTGATAACACAACATCAAAATCTTCAATACCACAGACATTTCCACCCAAGGATTTCAAACATAAAGTTAAGAATACTATCCAAATAGCTAACCAACTTGATGTATATTGATTTTGCATCAACTTGTGTCTTGCTGCAGACTAACTACAACCTTTCAATAACCTTCCAGACAAAATACTCCAAAACACTAAAGTATTCTGCAAATGATGTGATAAATGAAATATTTCAACTGCAATTAGTTCGAAACACAATTTGAGTTATAAAATCAAGCTATGCACTAAATTACAAATTTCGCTGTGAATTGCTTAGTACTGCTATCTAAACAGCACAAGAGAACTTGATGTAATCAATCGCCATTGATGGCATATGGAAACTACAATACAATGCAATACAAGGTCCTATTGCAAGACGCGGGCTACTAGGGCCTAGATGCTTCTCGTCCAATACTCCTTCTAATGGCATAGGTGAAGAACTCCAACTACCTTCAACAACTCAGGTTGTAGCATTGACCAGTGAGTTAAGTGATCAGGAAGTATTACTCAGAATTGCGAGTTGTTTTATCGAGATCTTTTGCGCAAGTATGCTCGGTAGAACGTCGCTTGTATATTGTTTAGATTTCAGGGCTGTTGTGGTCACTGCTGTTGTTGTACTATAGAGGGCAAAATGTTTCTTGTCCAAATTTTGTCAATGTCAGCCAATGGGGTACCACTTTGTCAGAATTGGACTCATGATCCTTGCTATTGCGCATGCCAGGTAGCCAATTCCAAGGGTAGAATCTAGCTTGCCCGGAAAATGACATCATTTTTAAAATACTTACGTACGAGGCTCAAGTCAAGAAAATGAGAAGTAATCGAATCTCGCGCCCCAGAATGCCTGGTGAAACATGCTGGGATATGAAAATTTGCATTTTTCTCACTGCTATAAATTAATCGCATAGTTTTTTCTTTTAAGTCATTTTTCAGTGGGGGAATGTTCATAATGCCCAGTAGCACGAGCCACCACAGCTACCATTAATTTCTCTCAATAAAAATATGACACTGTAGTGCAAGCAGGAGTGATTTTAGAAACATGACATTATTTCAGGTGGCGATTCACTTCGCTTCGCAAATTCGCTCATATTGTTGAAGTTCGTCAAGTTTTGATTAGAGCTATATAGAAAACGAAAATGAGAAACTTTTTCAATTTCTCAGCTGTCGATGCTCTTCTAATAGTAGGAAGTATATAGTCTCCTATATTTAGAAAGAAGCTGTTACAAAATTTTTATAAATATATAATAAATACGAATATGATAGTAGGCCCTAGACTCCATAGATGTTTTCTGTAGTTTATGGTGTTCTGTATCTTTATTGGGAGTTGTATAATTCTGGGAATGATAAATACTGACTGAGGCCTATGATCGTAGCTACCACCATCGAATATGGTCTCAATCATTCAAATCACTTCAGATGCGGAAGATAATCCTCAGTATCAAGGGAGTTTACCAAGGATGACTTTACTGTGAGAATGTTGATCAGTCTGGAATTTTCTTATCTCGAACTTCTAGCGTGTTTGTACTGCCGCTAATCCACTTAGCTATCAGATTTCATTTTGGTTTTTCTTGTTAATCTTCTCTTGATGAAACATGAAAAGGTTTGTACTTGTCACTATTGGGTATTGGGCGATGTACTTGGACAGCGCCAGTGCTGCCGTAACGGGTGTTTAAACGTTGTCTGAGACATGTCTGGGAAAGTTTGTTTGGTAGCTCAGAAGCTCTATCAACGTTGAATTTGCCTCAGAAGCGAGCCAATGAACTTCAGCTTTATTGTAAGCGTTCGTGATCTTCTATACGTCACTGTTTTGATATCAAAAGGCCTTGGGGGAATGGGCTCTAAATGATTTCGCGGCGAGAGACTAATTCTATTTACAGACCAAGATAAAATACCGTAATAGAGAAAATACCGTAATAGAAGATTTAGTTATATAATATACTCAAGTAAACATTGATATAAAAGTTGCACAAGTAGGACAGTACCCAGTATTTCAAGTCTCATATTAAGGATAAGGACAATAAATGAGGCCCATTTAGGGGGAACAGGGAACACGGACCATGCAAAATCTATCAAGGGAATAAGGGAACATTGTAAAAATTAAAAGGGAACAAAGGAACTTCAGATCTTTCCAGGAAACATATCCATGATAGAGATTTGAAGTTGCCACTGGAAAAAACTAATAATGGGCAAAAAGGATATACTTTCAGAGGAGCGAAATCGTGGAATGGACTCTCAGCTGGTGCTAAATGTGCACCATCTCCGGCATCTTTTAAGTTACATTTGTAAATAGTAGTTTTATATATCTAGTTTTATACACTTTTAAATGTAGACTTTTTAAAATATGTACTTTTTTGTAAGATTTTAGCTTATATTTTGTAAATAGACGGCCCCTTGCAAACCAGCTTAGCTGAATGGGCCAGCGTCTGTAAAAAATTGAAATGATGATGATGATGATGATGA
>WIPJ01002198.1:77714-90427 GCA_018155075.1 Cassiopea andromeda | reverse complement strand
TGGAAATACTCTTACAAAGTTCTCTCAGTGCATCAGAGAAGTCTGTCTCAAGCGCAAGAATCATTCCTGCAAAGAAAACAAACATTAGAAAAAGAGCATATATCTCGTAGATACATATCAAGTAAGCCTAGCGCACACAGCACGATTTTTGTCGCTGGCAACAGAGATCTTGTCTTCTGTCGTCAGCGACGAAAAAGAATATCTAGCATGTTTGATATTGAAGATCGTCGTCAGCGACAAAAATCTTTTAAATGTGTTCCCGCACACAGCAAGTTTTCGTCGCCAGCGACAAAAATCTTCGTCATCAGCGACGAAAATTGTGCTGTGTGCGCTAGGTTTTAGAGTCATCAAAACCATCCAAACAATAATGAACAACGCTTTTTATAGTTGAAAACAAGCTTGCTTCTACAGTTGGTCTGAGGGTGTCATTCCCTCTAAAAACACTTCTGTCAGCAAATGATCAACTGTACCATTTCTGTCAGCAAATTGTTGCATCCTTTGAAGAACTCAAGAAAAGTTAGATGCTTTGGCTTAGTAGTATCAGGGATGAAACATAAGGGGGTATGGGGGTGCGTCACCCCCCAACTTTGAAAATTTGTCACTTCACAGGGGAAAAACGGCAGTACAATGTGCTTCTGGAAAGGTCACAGAAAATTTTCGCAGAGCAACACCTCTGGCACTCCAAAAATATTGAAGTTACTTCCCCGAGTGGACAGCTAGGATTTGGAGTCACGCTTATCTGTCGGCTGTCGGGAAAATGTCATTTGAAAGTGGCGTACCCAATTGCATTTGAAGTGTAAAACCTACGTTTCACAAAATATATAGCGGTTATAGCAAACCCATAAGGTATCCAGCGCTTGAAAAAGTTCTTCATAACAAACGTAATGGATTAGGACAAAGCCTTTCTGTTGTGAATTGTCGAAAACAAAAAATGACTTGTGTCGAATTAGGGCTTTGATCGAAAAACAATTAACCTTGCGCCATTGCATTAACAATATTATTTCAGCTATGACGTTAATAACAGAAATGGTTCATCTTCACCAAGGCTTCTTTCATTTGCCCAACTTAACCATAAAGCTGATTTGGAATATGTAAATCGTTTGAGTACAATAAATTAATCATAAAAATCAAACCCCAAACAGTTTTAGGATTATTCAACAAGTGCAAGGAGATCTTATGTAGATAGTGCTGAATGAATGAACAAAGGTAAAACTGAATAGACGATTCATGTGCCAGCAGGCAACTAGCAACGGACGTTCTTGAGACTAGGTGATAATGATGATTGACGCTGATGATAATGATGATTGATGCTGATGATAATGATGATTGATGCTGATGATAATGATGATTGATGCTGATGATGATGATTGATGCTGATGATGATGCTGATGATGATGATGTTGATGATGATGTTGATGATGGATGATGATGATGATGGATGATGATGATAATGATGGCGCTGGATGATGATGATGATGGTGATGATGGATGATGATGATAATGATGATGCTGGATGATGATGATGGATGATGATGTTAATGATGATGATAGTGACGATTATGGTGATGATCCTGATGGTGCGTAAAGCAGGTTTGTCCAGTAGCCGTTACAGTGCGGATTATGAGGTTGCCTCTGGCAGGTAAGGGATCATTCAGATACTACGTAATGCAAGGGGGTTGGGAGGGTCTTTTGATTTGTTTAACAAACTGTGACAAGGGGTGGGTGGGTTGTTTTTGCAGTGTGATGTCACATTTTTTAAAAAACTTGGTATTTAGCACATTTTGCTTCATAATAGCAAATTTGGCCCTTATTTAGAAGATATTTGACTTCACGTCGAAAAGTTATCTGGCAATCCTATTTAGATGCCATTTTGAGGCCAAAACAGCCATAATAAGCACATTATTACGAAAGCAGAAAAATATCCTATTGAAATTCATAATGTGATGTCACACCTTGAGGGTGAGCGGGTAGTTTTGAATTTGTGACAAAGTGTGACAAGGGGTGGGTGGGTGTCTAAAACTGCCAAAATTAGTGTGACGTAATATGTGAATGACCCTTAGTAGAGTGGGTGAAGCTGACTCAGTTCTCTTTTATTCACTGACCGGCAGGGTCAGTCACCGGTCCCGGTAGGTGGAAATGGTTGATAATGACAAACTACTTGCTGCTGGGGAAAACGCGTTAACTATTCCAAAACAAAGGGAAAGAGACTTTGAAGAAAGCAGAGGATTCAGTGGTAGGTGTTTAAAAGTCTCTGCTACCTCTTTCTCTGAAAAGACGTACTTTCTCCCAGCGTAATGTATTTTCTGACATCAACGTAATCTCATTCACACGCTTTTTATAAGAAATCTAGCCCAAAAGTTCCCTAATATTTCCTTAATTTTCACCGCACGTTTAGTACCATGAGAATGGTACAGACATAAGAAGACATTGAGACTATGAATTCTTGACTGCTTGCAGTTATAAGAATTGTTTAAATGGAAAATTGCTATAGGAAGTTTTCCTTTAGTGGTATAAGTTCTTCAAATACACGCTTTTTTATAAGAAAAAAGTTTATAGGAAAAGGAGGCTCAAAGAAAATTAGGTTGCTCAATTCCCAACATTTAGTGTTTTTATTGACCAAAAATCGACACTTCGTCGTTATTGCATTCAAAGTGCTCAAGATGGAATTCAAATTTAAGCATAGAATGTTAATAACGAAAGTGTAAAAAATTTTAGCCAGTTTAGTTTAGTAAAAGTTAAGGAAAATTTAAGAAAATCTCAGGCTTAATTTCGGGAAAAGTTAAGAAAATTGAGGCGCATGCAAAATGACGGTTTTCTTATAAAAAAGAGGCGTATTTCTCCCGTCTACATGTAGGTTTTTTACAGAGAGGTTCCCTATATGAAAAAGCGTGTAAAATGGGAGCTCAGACACATTGCAAAATATGGCTAGAATGTTCCTTCATAATTAGCAAACAAACCGTAATGACTTGGCAAAGACATTGAGAGAATACGATAAACAATTACCAGTATTGGCTGTGCTTTTGGCGACAACAGTAACAACAAGTGGGGAGAAATTGAACATAACAATCTGAAATAGAAATATAAGGAGTGTTTAGTTAAATGATGAAACTACGGTACAGTAGTCTACGTGATTACGCGTAATCGTACACTTTGCTATGTGCGGTCTTATTAAGCTCAAACTCAGGGTGGATAAATGCGGCTGTGGAGGAGAGAAAACTGCTTGTGCTTCAAACTACCACAAGACTTTTGATAAGGTTCCCAAGTGCTTCAATGCGCAAGCTTACACTACAAAATCTTTCAACTAATAGTTAATACAATGAATTTGAAATCACAACGTATACTTTGCACAAAGAATGCGGAGGCCAGTTTCATAGTTGCTAAGTTTCAGAAAATAAAATGCTGGAGACTTAAGGAGTACTGCGCAGCGGCACTGAGGAACTGCGAAGGAGCTTCCTCTGGCGTATCAGAAAACGTTTTCACCATAAAGTACAGGCCACGTTCAACAAGAAGAATTTATTCTTAAATTTTTAATCGTTCAAAATTCTGGGGGAGGTCTGCAACCTACAAAGTACTCTTCATTGTTCAACTCCGGGCATCCTAGCATGCTGGAGATATTTCTAGATTTGCTGGAGCGCTGGAGATAAGCTTGAAATGCTGGAGTCTCTAGAAGGATGCGGGAGACTTGGTAACTATGAGTTTCAGAAGCTGCATAAAAGCACGTCAAATAATGGCACTTTCTTCTAATTCTATTTCCTGTGAGACAACTCTATCTTTTCGTGGAAGACAGGGCTTCTCTTGATATCAGCCAATATCATCGTCACTTCATTGCTAAAATCTTTCCTGATTTGCTTGGGAGTGGGATGAAAAAGAAATAGGATTATAGGATTTTAAAGATAGGGGTACAACAAGTCTTCTGACGTGTTGGAGGGAGACCAAAAGTTTTACCTAGATTTGAGAGGGAGGCAAAATTAAATATATTTTATTTTAATTTTAATTATTTAATCTTATTTACCAACAATATCCATTCAGCTATACTTGAAACTAAATACACAAGTACAATATTATATAAAGAAAATTAAGCCACCATACCACAAAAAATTACAAATGTACTACAATGAGAAGTATTTTATTGCTAGTCTTCCATGGATTTGTGCAAATTAGGGCTACTATAGTGTTCTTTTAGGTCAAAAGGTAAGATTTCAACTCTTTTTAAATCGTGCAATGGTCTCCGCATTAGAAATCATATGCCAAGACCATTGCACATGAGAATGGTTTTCACCCCCTCCCCACACGTAACTAATGGCGCATCCATTATTGACCGTCGACCTTAAAGATCTCACTTATTTACGATAAAAACTTAAGTTTCGATTCTCTTGCTCCTTGGTAAAGCAATTCATAATTTCTTTCTGTTGAAAACCAAGGCTCTTTATGTTTTCAAAATGATAATCATGGCAAATGATTTGAATTTTTGCTACAAATGCGCAAAGGAAATTAAATTTCAATCAATCTAAAGTTATAGAGAAAACACAGAGAGAAATTTTTAACGCCATATTGGGTGGTAAACCAAGACAGACACAATAATTTCTATAAATTAATGTGTAGCAACTCAGCCACACTTCGTGAAAAATCACAACGCTTCATTATAAAGCATCGCATAAAGACAATTTCTTCCTATCTATATCGACCTAAAGCATATCTCACAAATCCATGTGCTGAATAGGAGCAGCACCAAAGTTATGTTGATAATCGTGGGAATATGTCCCTATCAAGGACGAAACTTAAGGGGGTATGGGGGAGGTGAGTACCCCCCCCACTTTGAAAAGTTGCCATCTAGCAGGGCAAAAACGGTAGTACAATGTATTTCTGCTGGCCAACTTACTGGACCCATGACCATTGGTCAAAAAAGGTGTCACAGACAAAATTTTCGCAGGGCAACCTACTTACCACCTAAAAATTTATTGAAGCTAAGTCCCCGGTCCTTATATGAAGTACTGACGCAAGTAAAGGACTGAGAGCTATCTAGCCTGAACAAAATGATGTAACGTATGCAGGAGCGGTACCAGAAGCTGCAAAGTGTGGGTAGCATTACAGGAATAATGGTAAGGTTCCGTATACTTTCGTAGGTAGGGAAGTGTCTGTTTGGGAGGACACTTACTCTCCAGTCCGGAAGAGAAAGGGGTTAGTAAAAGGTCTAAAGATTAATAGCTGGGGTTGCAATAAAGGGGGGGAGAGGTTAGTAAATTATCGTAGTAATGCCTATTACACTACAAAAAAAGTAATTCCATTATCCTCTCTTAGTGTCATCATCACCACTGACACGACTTTCAGCTACATTGTAAGTGCTTCTGAAGGCAATTTCTCTCTTGTTTAAGTTCTGGGTCCGGGTTGCAAAATCCGTCTTGGTTCAAAATTAGTAAGCGGGGGGGGGATGATTGCAATAAGAATTTCATGATATACATTTATAGAAAAGAAAATTATTCGTTCGGGGAGCCATCTTTTCCGGACTGAAGAGTATCCTGGGCCATCGGCATATCAGGTAGGGTGGCTAGTTCCTTTCCTCGCCGTCTTAACCTTCAGTAATGACTCCAGGTACCCATTCACTGCTGGATTGACAATAAGGGGGTATTCTGCCAAGGACTGGGCTGAGCCTCAAGTCATAGCCTTTCGCACAGGAAACAAGGGCTCTAGCTGATATGCTATTCTATTCATTACAGGAGTACTCACGTCGTAATATTCAAGTCAAAGTCCTTTCCCACGCCCAGTGGCGCACAGGGCGGCGCCTATCTCCGTTTCTATAGCCCTAGGCCACACGTCTGTGAATGCAGTTAAAGCTACAGCGGGGGACTGGTCCACTGGTAGCTCCGCGAGTTTATCTTTCCCACTCCATTCTCATATGTCGAGTGCCAGACGAGAAGGCAGTGAGTACCATTTCTAAAGTCTTTGGTATGACTCGGCCGGGACTCGAACCCACGACCTACCGGTTGTGAGGTAGACGCTCTACCACTGGGCCATCACTCCGGTTAGTCATAATATTAATTGCATAAAAATATGGAATGGGTATTTTGAAGAATCTGATTCCTATTATGATTCTTGCACCCAGTGATATAAAATCTTACCGTATATATTTGATTATGAGGGTACCTCGAATATAAGCCTAGTCCTAACTTTGGCCAATAAAGCTAATATTTTTGCAGGAACCCGTGCAAAATAACTACCATGAAAATTTCCACCTTGATTTCTTTCAAAAGTACCATTTACATTAGTTTTCTGAATCAATCTTCACTACTTTTCATTATTTTCTTTGAATATGCATGGTTTAACTATCTATTATATATTTTAACATGGAAAAGAGACATTATGCTGTTTGTTTCATGTATTTAAGGTTTGCATATGTTTGCTATTGCATACAGAAGTCTTCATATAAACACATATCCCTACATGAACCTATGGTCATCTTGCTTTGCATTATGAAAAAATCCCTCCAATTCAGTTACTCGTGTATAAGCCTAGCATACTATTTTGAAAAGGAAAATTTGGGGGAAAACTAGGCGTATATTTGAGTATATACAGTAGGTAAAAGAAGTCATATGAAATACAAATGATACATACCTGATACGAAGGGTACATGCAGATCATATTTTTATTTTTTGATAAGCCAAGTTTGCTTGCCTAAGAATATAAGCATGATCAAAAAAGGCACACAGCTATGATCTTAAAGAGGAAAGGAATGTACTCTTAAACAATACAAAACACTTGCAATAGAGATGTGGAGCACTACACCACATAACAAGTTGCATCTCACCAATATAGTCAATCATATTTAAGATGTTCTAGTCATAAATGCTCACAGACAAAATTATAAGGATTGAGAAACCAATGGAACATCTTGGAATGAAAAACAATTTTAGGAAATTATTTCTAAATCTTTACAATTTTCAACTTCATTTCTTCCAAAAAGTCTTTCATGATTTATCAAAATGCTAAGAATTGGAAATGGTAATATCCTTTGTCCTTCATCAAATATCCTTTAAACTACAGGTGGCATTTCACTATAAAATGTCACAAGCTGGTGCTCTTTCTAGCATGAATTGCCAATTAGAAGAAAACATACTGTTTTCTAGACTTCTAGTTACACTAAAGTTTGGCAGCAGCATCAAATCTAAGACAGATTTGATATAGAGAACAACTGACTTCAGTCTCTAACTCAAGTTCCCTGCAATGTCTGAGTCATCTTCAGAAAAAAAATTAACCAGAAAGTATGAGCGTGAGAGGACACGAAAGTGTTTTATCACTATGAATATTCAAAAACACTTCAATATGAAAAAAGCTGACAAGAAAGATAGCTTGTAAATACAAGAGAAACAAAATAGCGATCCAAGTAAGTAAAAAGATAGCAGAGAACATCCTGCAACATAACTATCAATATTTTCTTCTCTCACATACAAGAGATTGAAAATCAAAATAAGTACCTGGTCTGTCGCTGTGGAAAATGTTGCTAGGAAACTTCCTCGAGTTGCAGGTTCTGGACAGTTTGGATGGTTGACTGGAGAGGAGGTGAAACATGGATGGATATTAGCATACTTCAATAATTACATAGTAAGTAAAATATGGCTAGAGCCAATAAAGAAGATGAGGAAATTGGTGAAATATTTTTGTGTTAGATCATAAAATTTGTGAAAAAATACCAACAATAATTATACTAGCAATAACTACTAGCAATAATTTGCAAATTTATATACAGAATAATTGTTAGTAAAATAGAATATTGCTACTGTTAAGAAGCTGTGCACAAGAAAATATATTGTGAGAACTTTCAATTTTTACTTAGACAACTCTTAATTCTGTAAAAATACCATACTTCCTCTGATAAACACTGCACTCTCATGAACACCACCCTACAATGAATGCTGCATTTCTACCTAAAATTTTTGCAAGAAACTCCTGTCCTCTAAAGAAATACTATGCTTTAGTAAATGCTGTCTTCCAAAACTGACCAAACTAGAAATACCGAATAGTTTACAAAATTTTTTCTTGTTTTCCATCAACAAATCCCTTAAAAATGAAGACTAAAAACAAAAATGCTTACAGAGGAGGGAAATAAGAGGACATTGTGACATAAGTGTACATACAGTAAATGACTGAATAACTACCCAGGACACCTATTCAAAATTTTGCCTTTGATCCAGGGCAGTTATTTCAGTAGGGGCAGTTATTCGGCAGGTGTGCTTATTAAATATTGTTTGGTACAGGTAATAAGAACAGAAATTTTCAACTATTCAACCCTTTTTAACTAGGCTAAAAAGCAATACTATGCTGTTACAATGTCAACATCTGCATCAACATCTCTTGAAAGAAATTTCAAATGAAAAAATAAATATTTCATTTTGATTTGACCTTTGAAGAATCCAAAATGTTAAGATGACCACTCTTTAAATATGTATAATGAGCAGCAAAGCTATAAGGCTACATTGGAATGCATATTTTTGTGTTAGGCTCCATTAAACACACTTAGGCCAGCAGAATCGTTTTGAAGGAGAGCACTCTCCTGTGTAAGGGGGGTTATTTGACAGGGGTGCTTAATGCCAAGCTTTGCTCTTTACCTGGGGCAGTTATTTGGGTAGAGGCATTTATTCAAGTAGGGGTGGTTATTTCACACTGGGCAGTAATTCAGTCATTTATGGTAACCCAATGGGCAAAGCTTAGGGAAACTATTGGAGGAATAGACAGCCCAATTTGCCAACAAAGAAGACATCCCTTGTGTTCTATCAGCACCTTTGATGTAGCACAAATTTGCCAACTAGTCAAATGTTGGCGGGGGGGGTGCATCATCCCCCTATTGCCACACCCCTGAATGACTCATAGAACTATGCACTGGATTAGGCAGTGAGATAGTTGTCAAATCTTTTAAGGCACATAGTTTGAACTCAGCTACAGATAGATCAAACAATGAGTAAACCCATTATTTCAAATAGGATTTGTTTTGTTTGACTAGTGCTGCTCTACTGAATGAAGACTCTGATGCTAGCAAAAATACTGACATTTTTTGACATCATTCATATTGTGAAGACATCTTTTGTGAACCTCAAAATGTTTTTCAAAATTTCTTGCAACATTTTGTTTGGAAAAGAAAGCATTGCTTCAGGTCTGTCTTATCTAATTTTTCACTTTGCAATTAACACAGCAATATGATAAATACCATTCTATGTTGAATGTCACTTATAAAGGTTGGGGCTTTTAATTATTACTGTGGTGCCCATTAGTGGAAATAAGGAAGTGGGAAAAAGCTTATCAACTAGTCAGTTTGATGCTACCACTCATTCTTAAGCTGGTATACTTAACCAATAAAAGAACAATAGCAGAGAGCGTTAATAGCAAAGTAAAATAATATTGCTGGTACCTTTTGCTATAGGTACTCCTTCCCTGTCTGTAACTAATATAGCTAAGGCACCATCAGTCCTGTAATGACAAGTAAAACACTGCAAGCTAGGGACAAACTTAATTTGGAATCAATAACCATACAGCCTGTCTTAAACCAGATAATTCTGACAGATTTTCAGTGTCATTCTTCTCAATATTTATGATTCAAAAAGAAAGTAGATTTAGCAGCAACCATGTGACCACAAATGAAAATTTGAGAGTTCATACCAAAAGAAATGATTGGTAAGGCAACTTCAAGCATAAAAAAGCAATAACTTCACATTTAAACATAAAGGGTTTCATAAGGTATATATCATCTGCATTTTTTGACAACAGAGTTGATGTAAGTATTACTGAAGACAGAGGCAAAACATACAGTTCAATCAATGCTACCTTTCCTACTCTTGAGCTGCTTAACTATGCAATACAAACAAGTAAAAGATGAAGTGCCTAGAATCTTTTTGCATATATACCTGGTTAAAAGGTCACCGAAGAACCCAGTCAGGCCCTAAGATATGATAAAAATATAATATCAGTCACACACAAAAACTCTTTTAAAATGACCATTGGACAGATAATGCTGTAATGCAGGATTTGATCCATCTAAAAGTCTAAATTGCATCAATTTAAATTATCATATTGAAGCAGGGAAAATCAATGGTAGAAACAATGAAAAAACGTCAAATTCTAATCAAATGATCACAACATGGGCCTATATAGTGTTTGGATACTTTTCGTCAATGATGTTCAAGTGGGTACTAAGACTCTTGATGACATACATGAGTCTAAGAAGGCCAAGTTCACTCATTAGATCTTCATATATTAGTAACTTTTCTATATTTTAAAGTAATTCTTACCTCAGACATTGTTGCACACTACTATTTCTCCTTGTTTGAACGACTGTTAAAACCTCTTTTCCATCATGATGTAATCACGTGAATGTGCTCCGGTCGTTTGCCTGTCAGATCCGGATTGCCGGTAATTAACCGGTTGCTGTAACGCTGATACAGCTCAAGGGATGTCCTGTTTGTCTGCAATTAGGGCTTGAACGAAGTATGTTTGTCGGCAAATTGGGGTTGTGCACCCCGCCAAAATTTTCTTTAGCTTCACACCTGGCAACTTATGAGTACCTACACATTAAGTACCCAGCACCCAAGGAAGACTGAAGGAAAATTGAGGTGGTCAGCATGCTCAAGAGAGCGCCAATACATCAGGGGTAGCACTAGTGGAAAGCTAGGAGGGCAATAGAAATATGTACTCTAGTATACCTAATAATCGCCCCCCTGACTATTACTTCTAAAATTTTTTCCAACTCCTCCACTCTTATTTCAGCCCCATATTTATTAATTTTCCAAAATTTTCAGGACGTGAATTTCCCCCCCAAATGACGTGAATCAAAAACGAAAATGCATTACCTTCAATAATGGATAACGCGTCCACTTTAGTTGGAATCGTTAGGCCAAAGTTGCAAGTATAAGATTTGTTCCAATTATCTCAACTTCCAATTTATTAAAATTTTCAAATATTTCCAGACCCTCCAATTATTTCAACCCCCCCACCATTTGCTGAATTTTCGAGAATTTTCCAACACCCCCATTTATTCCAACCCCTAATTATTCGGTGCTATCGAGTATTCTTGGAGGTATACTAGCAGTATTACTTCCCCTGTTGGAAGAGTCGGTCCCCTCGTTGAAAAATTCCTTGTTCCACACTTGAAACATGTTTACAGAAGTAGTATTGCAAGGTTGAGAGAACTTATTGTAAAACGCTATATTGTAAATTGAGAAAAATCACTAAGGGAAAGAATAGAGGAAAAGACAGAAAAGGAGGCACTAGAAAGAGAACAAGAATTTTGGAAAATGAGAATGCAATCTGAGCAAACGCTTAAAAGTAAAAGGTATTTGAAGAAATAAAAATTGGAGAGGCCAACAACACAGTGAACAGAAAACTAGAAATGCTAGATATAGAAAATACTCAGGGTCTATTTTAGAGTGGTCTTAGAAATCTTGAGTGTGGTCCTGGAAGTTTAAAAATGTGGTCAACTTTCTTACTTTCATGTACTTCCTATTTCAAAGAAGTCTTTATATCCCTTGACCAAGAAAGGTGCAACATGTCTTTCAATATGGTATCATAGAACAAAAAGCTCTAGATGAAATTTTGGATTTTTTCAAGGGCGTGGTCCCCAAAAGTGCTCATTTGGGGTTCATTCAAACTCTATCATGGCAAAATGTGGTCTTGGAAAATTTCCTTAAAATAGGCTCTGATAATACTTTAGAAAGTGCAAGGATGCCAAAGTGTGGAGAAAAAGAAACTTGCAAATGCACACATGGAAGACTTGCATGGTGGCCCATGAGTATCAACAAGTACTTTGCATCCAAAATACATTATAATTTCCTTACGACATAATACTTTCCTTAAAATCGTCCTTAGACAATCTATACCCATGAAAAGTTTCTTGTGGAGGTCAAATGCCCTTAAAATTAGGAAGCACTGATTTGCATACCGTCACAAAAACAAGCAGTTACCATTTCAACCGAAGCCAGCCTGATTAAGGTGGGGGACTAGTCGAAAATCTATTTTCTATATGGTAATAGCTAGAAAGCTAAAAATTTGCAAGCAGGGCAATATCGATGCCCTAATTTCAAATCTGGAAGAAATTTTCCAAAATGGTGCATGGTTGCCATGGTAATGATCAAACAATGGAAAATACAGTAGCTTGCTTAGTGACACTTTCTCTGAATGCCCTTATGAGACAGACATGCAAATGTAGCATCAACTTAAAGCTATATAGTTAAGGAGTGCAAGTATCTATTTGAATTTTCCATTGAGGAATTATTTTTCTCAAAAATAAACAAATTGTGCAACTTTTGCTGAAATGATATTCTATCAGAATGTTTTGGGTGCTGGTATTCAATGTCTGGAAGTTTAAGTCAAATATCAAATAGATACTTGCACTCTCCAAGAAATAAGCTTCAAATTGATATATAGGATTACAGGAATTGCTTTATTGTCACCCAATGAAAGTGTTACTAAGCTTCAGGTATATGCGAAAACTGGTGTTTGAGAAAAGTGGCCTTAAAGTTTTCAGACATGGATTTTCAGAGTTAGTGTCTTATTCAAGCACCAATCTGCCTTTTATAAAAACTCAACCATAAATAAGATTCTTTAAACCTACTCTGGGTGTATTCTATATTTAAAAAATCTATATTGCTATTAAAATGAGACTTTTTTACTTATGCAAAGTCACCGGCTTTGTATGTTGGTCCTTCACTTGCTATAGTTCTCTGAATTTTAGT
>WIPJ01002198.1:66665-77316 GCA_018155075.1 Cassiopea andromeda | reverse complement strand
GTATTAGGGCTTGAACGAAGTATGTTTGTCGGCAAATTGGGGTTGTGCACCCCGCCAAAATTTTCTTTAGCTTCACACCTGGCAACTTATGAGTACCTACATATTAAGTACCCAGCACCCAAGGAAGACTGAAGGAAAATTGAGGTGGTCAGCATGCTCAAGAGAGCGCCAATACATCAGGGGTAGCACTAGTGGAAAGCTAGGAGGGTAATAGAAATATGTACTCTAGTATACCTAATAATCGCCCCCCTGACTATTACTTCTAAAATTTTTTCCAACTCCTCCACTCTTATTTCAGCCCCATATTTATTAATTTTCCAAAATTTTCAGGACGTGAATTTCCCCCCAAATGACGTGAATCAAAAACGAAAAAATGCATTACCTTCAATAATGGATAACGCGTCCACTTTAGTTGGAATCGTTAGGCCAAAGTTGCAAGTATAAGATTTGTTCCAATTATCTCAACTTCCAATTTATTAAAATTTTCAAATAATTCCAGACCCTCAAATTATTTCAACCCCCCACCATTTGCTGAATTTTCGAGAATTTTCCAACACCCCCATTTATTCCAACCCCTAATTATTCGGTGCTATCGAGTATTCTTGGAGGTATACTAGCAGTATTACTTCCCCTGTCGGAAGAGTCGGTCCCCTCGTTGAAAAATTCCTTGTTCCACACTTGAAACATGTTTACAGAAGTAGTGTTGCAAGGTTGAGAGAACTTGTTGTAAAACGCTATATTGTAAATTGGAAAAAATCACTAAGGGAAAGAATAGAGGAAAAGACAGAAAAGGAGGCACTAGAAAGAGAACAAGAATTTTGGAAAATGAGAATGCAATCTGAGCAAACGCTTAAAAGTAAAAAGTATTTGAAGAAATAAAAATTGGAGAGGCCAACAACACATTGAACAGAAAACTAGAAATGCTAGACATGGAAAATACTCAGGGTCTATTTTAGAGTGGTCTTAGAAATCTTGAGTGTGGTCCTGGAAATTTAAAAATGTGGTCAACTTTCTTACTTTCATGTGCTTCCTATTTCAAAGAAGTCTTTATATCCCTTGACCAAGAAAGGTGCAACATGTCTTTCAATATGGTATCATAGAACAAAAAGCTCTAGATGAAATTTTGGATTTGTTCAAGGGCGTGGTCCCCAAAAGTGCTCATTTGGGGTTCATTCAAACTCTATCATGGCAAAATGTGGTCTTGGAAAATTTCCTTGAAATAGGCTCTGATAATACTTTAGAAAGTGCAAGGATGCCTAAGTGTGAAGAAAAAGAAACTTGCAAATGCACACATGGAAGACTTGCATGGTGGCCCATGAGTATCAACAAGTACTTTGCATCCAAAATACATTATAATTTCCTTACGACATAATACTTTCCTTCAAATCGTCCTTAGACAATCTATACCCATGAAAAGTTTCTTGTGGAGGTCAAATGCCCTTAAAATTAGGAAGCACTGATTTGCATACCGTCACAAAAACAAGCAGTTACCATTTCAACCGAAGCCAGCCTGATTAAGAGGCAGGCTTGATAATGATGGGCTATGTGCATTGCCCATCAGTACCACTCGATTTAAGAAGTGAAATCATTTTTAGTTATTAGTAAAAATGAAATTTAAGAAAAAATAAAATAAAATTTGATTCTTACTTTGAAGATGAAAATGACTTCAAATGATAAAACCAACCGTTTTTTTTAGGAAAAAGTTTGATTTTGGATGCAAAATACTTGTTGATACTCATGGGCGACCATACATGTCTATAAGAAACATGAGCCTGAAATTAGATAAAAATTAAGAACATAATCAGTCTGAGTTTCTAGTAATAACTTGGCGAAACTGTTTCTATAGTAAAATTTCTGATCAAGCAAGAAATTTGATCAAAGGTTACGCTCTAAAAATGATTTAAAGGTCTGGATGAATAATCATTTGATACATTTTGTGAGTGGGTACAAGTATCTTGGAGTGTTCTTGGATCCTAGCTTGAATATGAAAGAGCACTTACAAAGACCTTAAAAAGTACGGCAGCACAAATCAAGCTTCTGAAGGGAATGAGGCAATCACTGACCGGCCATGCAGCTGAATTAATATACAAGGCTATGGTATTACTGAAAATGCTGTATTGCTCTACACCAAGGGTGGGCAAACTTTTCAGAGCAAGGGCTACATTCACAGATCCCAAGTTTTAATGGACCGCACATAAGGTGACCATCGGTTTCTACCTATGAAAAATCCCTGATCCATGCCTGACTTTTCTTGCAAATGCAGGCCCTTGGACAACTGAATGATCAATATAGATGTAGAAGTCCAATTCAGAGTTGGGAGCCCCTTACATGTCGCATATCTTTGGCGATCGATTACATCTCATGTGGGAAACCATAGCCATTGTGCCGAAAATGTTGGTTTGGGGGCTTGCCCCAAGAAAATTTTTTTCGAGGTAAAGCCCTCTAGGACGTAAGAAAACACCCATTTGCAGTATAGCATGCATTTGTTTCATCATTAATATTCATGCTGAGAAGGAGAGGCTGATCCTTCAACCTGATTTCATCGTATTTTGAAGATATAGAACGAAAAGGAAAAGACTAGGTCATGCTGTCCTTTTTGAATGGAAGCTAGCATTACAAACAAAACAGTTTCATGCTAGAACACCAAGAAAAAGACAGTCTACCTCAAATGTAGGCTACCTGAATTGCACTCAGGATGTATAAGTAATACTTCCCTAACAAGGTCGTCATCTACGCACTATCTTTGCAATGAAATTCCTACAACTCGCGCCAATTCTGAAAAGTTATTGGTGGGCCACAAAAAATTACTTGGAGGGCCGCATGCGGCCCGTAGTTTGCCCACCCCTGCTCTACATCGACCCTAAAGATCTCAGACATAATGGGCAAGAAATTGGAAACCTTCAAGCAAGAGCAATTAACTTTATTTGTCATCACTCAGAGTATGATCAAAAGCATGAGTATATGACGAGATTAAACCAGAAAAGCTTAAGCAGATCGTTTAATCTTCCAGTGCTTGCAAGGAACTAACATTCAAAATTTTGCATCCTATGGTGAAAGAGTTAGCTACAATTATTGTACAAGAAGCAATAAAACTACATTACGCATCCCAAAGGTAAGAACAGAAGCGGCAAAAGGTCCTTCTGTATTTAAGGACCCGCTTACCTAAATGAACTACCAATTGACATTCGAAGTTTAGACTCTATTGTTACTTTCAAACATAGACTTAAGCAACATCTGAAGGGACTATAGTCAATATTTTTCTCTTTTTGCAACATGATTGTTAAAGAAGAACCATTGAAGGACATTTTAGGCTTTTACATTTTATTTGTGAAGTTTATCAAAGTTTTCTTTAATTAATAACAATGCTAGTAGTATTGACAAGGTTTTACCCTGTACAAATATTACTCTTATTAATAATAGTGCGAAAGCTATCTACAACCATTATCCGATCAACCTATTATATATTCTGTATGCGTAACAAGCCCTGGACTAACCCTGACCTTCTAATATACTAACTGCTTGCAGAAAAATTTTATACTAAAATTGACATTCCTTATACTGTATGTTTTTTTCCTATAGTGAAAATTTTTTTTCTTTTTTATACCAAGTCTGTCAAATGCAAGTTACCTAATTATAGCGAGATTTGTATTTGTATTCTTAAATATTATATTATTATCAGAAGTTTAAAAAAAAATAAAATGAGGACAAGATTTGGCAAATCCAAAGTTACTAGCAATCTAGCTTTTGTTATACTTATTATTATCATCTTTGTTCTGCTTTTTAAACCACAAGTAGTCATTTGCAAGCTACCTTAGCCATAGTTTTTAACACAGTGGGGCTGGCATTTGTATGTAGAAACGAGAATAGATCATGAAGTTTCAAAAAAAAATAAATCAGCATCCATTACAAGCCTCGCAAAGCCGGAACATCCTTTTTCTTGCATTACAATTACCCAATGTGGGTTGCTATTGGTATAGGAAGTCTTAAAAATTTAAGACCCTTTAAGACTCGAATTTACGAAAAATTATGAAGCATCCAGACTGAAGTCAGAAAATTTATTTCGTTTGAAGAAAGCGTGCGTATCACAATGCATTGCAATGCAGACAGTTTTTTGTTCGTAGTTACCAGCATTATTGTGAATTTCAGTAATAACTTTTGTCCTTTTATGCACAATCACTACACGCATTTTTTTAAATAAGCAACTGCTTTATAAACAAGGAAGTACTCGGCAAGGCAAAAAGTTAAGCAATTTTGGTACTGGATTGAAAACTGCTAAGCAATTTGAAAAATTATATTTTCAGTACTTACCAAGAAATGTGAACTGACACCATCTTATTAACAGAAATAACCTGTGCAAGCGTTATCTGCCCTCAATACTTGTTGACTTTCATTACCTACCAATTATCAAACCGTTTTCAGTTTATATGGCCCTATATTTACCTTTTTCTAATCTATTTTCACAAAACACGAACAAAAAGTTAAGCAATTACTAAGCAATTTTGAATACTCAAATTTGCCTTCCAGCTAAGCAATTTTTAGTACTCTAAGAAATTGCTTATAAAAAGAATGTGTGTAATTGTACATGGTCAGATACTGTGATAACTCTTTAAAATATTTTGTTTGTAAACAAGATCAGCAACTCTTTCTTGCATTGAGGAATGCAAATAGAGAGCCTTCATCTAACTGAATCAAAGGCTGGCTTTGTTTCCGCTTCGCATTAAATTGTATGTAGTTTGCAGTATGTATTCCATTTCCTCTCCAGGAAAATAGCAGTTCTAAACACTCCCAACATGAAGACGGTCAAATATTTTATGGTAGTATCACCTGATTGGAATTTTTACAATTGCAAGAACGCAATGACGCTCTTTAAGAGGACTTATTGGTGAACGTGGAGTGATCAACAGTGTAAAATGGATAAATGAGGATAAAGTGAAAGTGGAACTCATTAGTAGCAGAGGATTTCACATTTCCTTGAGGAAAGAACTGGACGATGGGGGTATATTCTGGAGCCTGTGTTACTTAGTTGAACCACTGCGAAGGAATTTTTCCGGACCTGGGACTTGTATGCGGAGTGCGAGAAGCAAGATTTACAATTTGTGATATAAATCACTTAATCCTGAGAAAATTGCTGCCACTCATGAAGGAACTGTGCCTACAGAAGACATCTTGGTGTACTGACGCTATTTTGCATGAGCTTTAGCTGTGGGATTCGAGGTAAGTTCTTTTCTCGGTAGGTTATGCAGGATTTGGCTTGGAAGGCCTACTCTAATGTACACGGAATATCTGCTTTCAAATGTTGTTTGAATTTATCGAAAACAGATTTCTTTGCATTGTTCTTAGAAATTAACAAGTTTATTGAATCTTTAGCTGAGGGAGCTTTGAAACTGTCATCTAATTTTACTGTAGAATAGTTACCAGAGAGCAATATAGCAGGAACTCAATATAAACAGCAGGAAAACAATTGAAATTGCTTTGACTTTATGAAGCTTGTGTTTGTTAAACAATAATCGGGATCAAATCACGGAAAGGAGTATACCAATAACTTTATATTTCTGCTTTGATGCCCAACTTTCTTGAGGATTAGAATACATTTATTTAAGGCTCAACAGTATATATTACATTTTAGAAACCATATAATAAATGATATATGCATAGCGTAATGTTTACTTTAGTAGCTTTATGAAAAGGCCTTGAAACGGACTTTGCCGAGGTATTCTTTCTGATTATCAGAGCCGCAACCATGACAAAGTTATTTGGCAAAAGACATGCGACCTAGTATCTCCAAATATTTTTCTCAATTTCTCTAAACAATTAATGTTTATCTTTTGCTGGTCTCAGAATATAAACTAGACAGTTGTTTGTATCTTAGTTAGTATATTGAGTGTGTAGCATCTTCCAAATATGTTAATTTTTTGCATCAAAAGTAGACTTGGAGGGAAAGTTTAAGATTTTTCTCCCTATCTGCACTTAACTGGGAATGCTGAGTGTATCAAGATTATGGAAGTGTCGCACTTTTCTATTTGAGCAACTTTTTAAAGGAATAGTAAGCTGGAATCAGTGGTTTTAGTGGCTATGGGGCCCTGGGCTGAAATCATCTGAGTGGTCCTTATTTGAAAATATTTTATTAACCAAGTTTATTCTTTTTGTTAAAACTTTTATGTCTCTAGGTTGTGTTTTGCATTTTCCTATGAAAGCCATGTGTAATTACAAAGCATCAGGTACATTAAAATGTTTTGGTATGTGGAATGTGGCCAAATAATTTTTTGGGGAGTTTATGATAATCTATCATCTATTCCACTATTGTTCATTATTATATTTTCAAGCAGCTCTACCTGTGAATATGGCTAATGGCTGGTGAATCTTAAAGCGTCTCTGTATGCCATTTTTACAGTTGGGCTATTAGAAACATGCAACATGGGTCTTGGTGTCTGTGGTTGTAATTTTCAGTAGTTAATAGTCAATATTCCAACCAATTCAAAAAACTACCAGCCAGCCAACTGGCATTCTTGAGTGTTCAGGTTAGAAATATTGAAACAGAGGTATGAAACCAAAATAATCAGATAATGAAATCAGGATTAGCAGATATCCCAGACTATAGACAGAGAAAGCAAAATAGCCGGAATCCCAGTAATTATTCAAGGAAGGAATTTCCCATTAGTACTTCCCATGAATGATGAGTAATGGTTGGCGATATGAGGAACTTGTGATTTTCTTCTTTCAGTCTCTACTGCTGTGCTGCTAAATTATATGTTAATGCTAGCAAAGGGGAGGAGTGCATTTAATGCATGACAGTTTCACATTTCTGCCTTTGATTTTCACTTTTCTTTGTACTTGATTAATGCTTTTACAGCTAGAGATATTTTGATGCTAAGAAGAAGAAAGAGTTTGTCCAGCTTAGTCAGGACTTATATTGAACCTGTAAAACCTGGAAAGTAAGCCATTTTTATGAAAAGTCAGAGAAAACCTGGAATATTCAGGGAATTTTCTATAACATTTATCCAATTCAGGGAAAAACAAATTTTTTAGTCCTCATATCATTTTCAGTAACTCACTATGTGAAGTGATAAAGTTCACATTTACTGACAGCAAGTAGAATGACTACACTGTCAACAATCATACATGGCTATTGGCAGTGTAGTTATTTCACTTGTTGCCAGTACATGTGAACTTTATCACTTTACATAGTGCTACAGCAATATGGGTAGATTACCTATTTATTAGGCTCCATTTTCTTTTGCCAATTTTGTAAATATGTAAAATGGGGGTGAGGGAAAAAGTTGGGGAATAGTCTGGAAATGTTGATTTGCCTATTGGGTATGAACCCTGTTAGTGTTATAGGAACACATTCATAAAGTTTAATATCCTATTTTAGAAACTGATTGTGATAATCTTTTAGCTTGCATCCTGGGCTGCCAAGGATTTGAGAGGCCTCATAGCAGAAGAGAAACATGATACCTACTGTGAGCAAAGCCAACAGAGAAATAGAAGGTCTGTGAGGCCCCTATTCCTTGAAACACTGGGGCTCATGAGAGAACTAGATCTTAAGATACTTGGGCAATTTGGCCCCTGCCCTCTCTTGGTTGTCCTGCTTGCATGAAATAGTTTTCAATGCATTTTGTACATGTATTTTTAGAAGATGAATTATTATATGCTATCAACTTTCAAAATTTTGTTTAATTTTCAAATTGCTATCACTGAAAAATTGCTATATTTTGTTAGTTTTAGAAATGTGAAAGGTGTGTTTCACAAAAAGACGATGATTGAAGCAAATGTAAATTTCTAAAGATGTCTAGTGATCTGCAATCAAGCTTTAATAACTTCAAAACAAGATTGTTGATTCAGCCACAGCAAAGGACAGCAAAGGTTTGTGCAAAATTTGCCCATATCATACAGCAAAGCAAGCTCTTTGTAGTAATTAATTTTGGCAATATTTTAAGGATTGTTAAATAGATAATATTTTTAGCATTGTACATAGGTAGATGATTTTTATCCCTAGGAAGTGTTACCACAAGAGAGCAGTCTTTGGGTTGGGAAAAATTTCTACATTTCTAATAAAGTGATACTTTTCAAGGAAAAAGAAGTGGCTGGCACTTGTTATTTTTTCTCAAGCTATAACAGGGGGAAGTAATAAATAGTCTAGCATTTTCACTTATACTTGGCATTACACCCATTCACTGGTCCCCAAGCATAATGCCCATTTCTACAGGGAAAATATCGGTGCATGTTGTTTAGCCCTTGTGACTTGAACATAAATGTTTTTCTGCTAAGATCAAAGCTTTTACAATTATTAGCACCTGAGGAGCAAAGAATTGGTGCAGATTATAGTTTTTTACCAAGGACTTGTTGATTGCTAATGGATATGGAAAGGTATATAATTGCATTTTATGTATAGCATTTTATCCATAGGATGTGGAACTTATATATCGGCATCTCCGAGAGATGCAAGCAAATTCAAAGCTCTCCAATTCAACTGTTCAGTAAGTGCCACCTTCATCAGTTTAGTTAGCTGGAGTTCTTCTGTACAATTATCATCATAGTTTCTTCATGTATTGTGTGAAGGCAAATGCATTTTACTCATAATGTTTACTTTTAGCTCAAGAATTTGCAAATATAGTCTTCAAATTTTTCATAGAATTATAGTTTGAGCTTCTTACTCAAATTGAAAAGATAATCTTATTTTTATTGTCAATACTTTACTTTGATTTATCTTCTTGGTAATTTCTGCATTGGGTTGAGAATTTTTAGAGAATTTGTTTTCCCTTTCTGGCAAAGGGTTAATAAATATTTCATCTCTTTCAATTCTCTCAAGATTTTCTCACACTCATATGTTTGCATCTGGGAATATATAATTTGATATAGGGCTTCAAACCAGCAAATATGGGAATACACATCATGTTGTATACTTTGAAAAATATTGCAGGATCTCCATTGCTATTTAGGGGACTCCAAATTATTTTCTAATTTGGCTTGTAGATCATAGAATTCTAATTATGTAGTTTTCCCATCTTGATAACTAGTTTAGGTTGTTTGATAGAAAGTCATCTGGAAGTGCCAGTGACTTATCTGCTTTCTGATTATGATTTTTGGTTGGCAAAAATTTTTGAACCAAGGAATTTGAGTCCTCTACAGTAGCAATAAGCCAAAATTAGCTGTCAATTTGTTGTACCCAGGGATATAAATTAGCACCCACAAAAGAATCTTAGGTCACATATACTATGCTAAGACCCCATACCACATGATAAACTGCTGGTTTGTTCCACATGATGATTAGAGTTTGATTTGTATATCTACATCCCAAGGGATCTTTTTAAGGAATTTTCTTTGGTGAGGAATTGATGCACAAGGGTGTTGCAATGGAAGGTATGACAAGGACTCTAACACTCTCATATTGTAATGCAGTAGCAACATTCAGGTTGGCAAATAGTGAGTGTAAATACTAAGAAAAGAGAAATAATGCACAACTTGGCATATCTATAAGAAAACAATTTGGAGTAAAAAGAAACAACTTGAAGTTTTTTCCAAATGTGATTCAACAAAAGGGCACTTGCTTTTATTTTCATTCTTATTTTTCTTTTTCCGTTTCAGGACCATGGCAAAGAACGCACGATATGAAATTCATAACTCAAATGAGCTGCTTTATACGTAAGTTTTTATGTGCATCAAACCCAAGCCATTCTTCTTAATTACCAGATCCATTGTTGCTGCTTTCAAGACAGAGTGATCTGTTTGTTAGAAATCATTTGTTAGAATTCATTAAGGTACTGTTAGAATTATCTTTGATTGATTCTCCCTAAATCACAGATTTATTGTTGTTATGTGCAATGAGCACAACTGTTTCCTCACACCTCAAAATATTTATATTGCTTTTTTGAAACAGTTGTGCTGGGGATTTTCAATACAAAATCTAAAAAAGATAATTTGAAAAGCTATTAGAATGATGAAATAGTTTAGATGGAGCTTGGGATTGTTGCTTTGGAATTTCCTTATAATAATTTTTATTTTGGGTTTATTCCACAGCTCAAATGATGTTGCATATTGTTGGTATATATTGCTGTGTGGATCAGTATTTCTTGATAACTGCATGTTTCTCCCAGGAAGCAGGTTAGCTTTTTTGATTTTAGTACATGAGCTGCACAATTATCTTGCTTTTTTGCTTTATCAATGTATTCTGAGTCAGTTAAGTAGAAGTTCAAGAATTTTTGCATATGAAGTATCTTTGATGTGCTTCATTGACATTCACTATGGAGACTGGTTTAAGCCATTTTTATGAATGAGAGCAGACTCTTTTATTTGTTCCTACAAGTGAACTTTTCATTATTCTCTACCAAAGTTAGTACTTACTCAGCTTTTTCTCAGTTCACATGACATTGAAGTACCCAGGCCAATTAGTCTATAAGCTTTTACCCTTTAATTTACACCATTCATGCCAATTGTGTTCAAAAGTATGGTGTGTGATCAGGGCATTGTTTAATGGGAAAGTGGTGCAGAAATTCCCCACCAGCCCCTTTATTGCCCCACCAGTTGAACATGTTTGCCCCACCACTTAAGTGCCCTTTTGATTCAGCAACTTTTTGTTTTTGTTTTATTTGAAAAACACACACACACATAAATATATGTATATATATATATATATATGTATATATATATATAT
>WIPJ01002198.1:36144-53884 GCA_018155075.1 Cassiopea andromeda | reverse complement strand
ACAATGAATACCAAAGTGATGCTGTACAAGGAGATGCAAATCTCAAAATTTCGAAAATTGATGATGAACGCGATCACAGAAAGAGAGAAATGGATATAAACCTTTCTGGATTAAAGGAAACTATGGGTAAGTGATATCTTCGAGATGTATAGCAATGTTGTATAATTCGATATTATAATTGGAGCAGATTCGTATAGTTATAGTGATTTTAGCGCCCGACATAGATGTAGTTTAATTGATGTTAGCAATATATATAGGGCTAAGTACGATTATTTTGGATATAATACCTGCTTTTATGACTAGTCTTGTAACTCTGTTATGTTTTGACAAGTTTCACGGAAAGTGTATGGAGGTTTTATTTGTACATTTTAAAGATGCAATTTGCTTCACTCTAGTACAGTTAGGTCAGGGGTCTGCAATTCTTTCAGCCCGTAGGCCGTATCAACTATTATACAACAGGTGGAGGGCCGACTACATAACTCGAGGCTCAAATGAAAAAATAAGCATTTTTTTAATGGACAAAAGGTCTTCACTGGCCAGATGAGAAGACATTGAGGGCCACATCAGGCCCGCGGGACGTAGTATGGAGGCCCCTGATTTAGATCTTCGCGGTTCTCGTGACTTACTCATTCATCGTTGTTTTCCGCTTTATCATAACAGCTGGTTACTTGATGGACAAAATTTCCTCCTATGTTTACAAAGGAAAAATTTTAGTCTCATCAAAGTATCGCTTTGATAATATTACCCACATTATTATAGAGAGGCTATGCATGTGGCAATCTCAAAGTCACTTATACGAAATTGTTGACTCAGAGTAGAAGGAAACGTATGCCTTTACTGGATAGTTGGTTATCAGAAATAACGAATGATTTAACAGAGGGCGGTGTGCAATACCATTATGTTTGGAATTGCCAAATTGCGACCATGAACGTCATTTGTAGCACAATTTTGGTCCATCTTTATTCTAAACGGCTGTTCACTTTGACAGTTGTTTGATGGTGCTGTTCAATATGACATTCAACCAACATTTCAGCTTTGACTGATCAATATGCCAGTGATTCCCAGCAATATATCAGTGATTATTGTTCAGTATATCCGTAGTTGTTATTTTCGTTGTGATTGTTGTGGAATGTCATTACGATTGTAGCAACTATCAAAGTACTTTGCATGAATTTAGGAATATTGTAACTTATGATTGATGTTGACTAATGTCATTGATGTTGGCTGTCATTGATTGAGTATTGATTGAGTATTGATTGAGTATTGATTGACATTGATTTGTTTGATTCTAATTGTCGGAATATCTTCAACTTTGTCTTTGGTTTTAATTTTTAGTGGATTCCATTGATTCCGATGATGAAGATGATATTAGCACAGCTAGTGAGGTATGGAAGTTTATGTTTAGTATATATGTAAATATATATATATATATATATATTTATAGATTATATATATATAAATATAGATTATATATATATAGAGAATATATATATATATACATATATATATTATATATATACATATATATATATATTATATATATATATGTCGAAACGAAAAGAGTCCTGGTACCGTAAAAGATAGGTCGAAACACAATGAATTAACAAATCTTTGAGACTATCTATTTTGATTGCTACTAGTTTCGTCCGTTCAAGCGGACTCCTCAGGCTACACTGGTTACAGCTTTTATTGTTCTGCCTTTTATAACACTTGTTCTACTTTGACGTAATCTAAATACAATTGATTTTAATACCACGCAAGATGAGTACAAGGTAGAAGGGAGTGCAACGCAATATGAATATAATGTTAAGTCAATGTATTGTAATATGGCTTCTTTTTAAATCGCGTGTCCATTGGTTCTCGTCTGAAGTTGCTGAGAGGAATGGTTTTTAGCTTATTTATTGAGGGAGGGATTATATTTTGATTTAAAGTAGTTTTCATTTTCTTTTCGATATAATTCATCTTGGTTATGTAGTTTAAAAAAGGGACAAATAGTAAACATTATAGACTTTGTTCTTGCACATTTCGCGATGTGTTTACTAACTTTTAATTTTCGATATTGGTCATGCCCCAATGAGTATTTTGGTTCCAATGTAATGATGTCCTATGTCTCAGGGTGTCACCCGATTCACCAACATACTTTTCTCCACATCCATTGCATCCGATTACTTAATTACAGGCTCGGAATGCGCATGTTTATGTAAATATACGTATCATCACGATCGAAGGTTCGTATAGAGTGCTCAATACTGCCACAGTGTAGCTACTTATAGTTTCGTGCTTCCACCAATCAGGCTACTGACATGAACATCGTTATTCATAACTACGCTGGGGGGGATGCAAGATTACATAATAGGTATTTGTTTCTATGACGACATTTCGATATAAGTTCTGTCCTTTTATTTAGTAGGCCTCTTGGGTTAGCTCTTACAATTACAGATTTTTCTGTCAGACAGTGCGCATCTGCCTGTTCCATTTTTGTGGTGGGAGCCTTGGCTACTATGTTTCATACAAATTACAACATTTGTATATAGTATTTATGTTTAGTATATATATACTCTTATATGCATTCCAATATATACAGAAATTCAATTAGAAAATGAAGACAATCAAATATTATTTTGACAGTCTGCTTCTGTGAGAGATATCGTTAGAGATTGTTTAGAGAAAGATGCATCGGAGAGAACTGAGAATGACATAAGTAAGTTGAAGATATTATTCTTCTTAACATTGTAATTGGATGAAATAGATGACGTATGCATGATCGCCTCCCATAGCATTTAGCGTCTTTTTCACTGTTGGAACAGAAGGGGCGTTTGTATCTGCGTGAAAACGTCCCTGGCTACATAAATATATGCGCAAAATGTTAGATTTGGCATTAGTTTTGCCAAGTTGGTTTAATTTATAGTGGTGGAGTATATATTTGAGTAAAGTTTCACGAATGGTTTGATAAAAGAAATGTTTATCTCCACATTGTATCCTTGAAGAGATAGTCACATAATATCAACTATAAAGTCATACTTTTATGGTTAATTTGTTACCTATTGACTTTTGAAACTGCTTTGGCCTTAAGTAACCTTTATAAAGAAAATATGATTTGGATCGGCTTTGTTGATAATACATTGATTGGTTTGAATAGAATAACATGACATTTAAGGGAATTCATGAAATAGTCTCTTGGAAACTATACTATTACATGAAATAACATAATAGTTGTCAGGAAATGGCAAAGTTTCAGTAGGGTCATGTTAGATTTTTTCGCTTGTTTGTAAAAATTTAGCACAGTTAGGAGTGATGGGTATACGCGTTGTATTGGTTAGGGGCGAACAAAGTGTATTTTCGTATACTGAAAGGACGGTGATCGAGGGGCGTTGTGCAGTTATCCAAAGTAAGGTTGTTTTCATGGGACTCTTCGTGGAATGGCCTAGTAGCATACTAACATCAAAATCATTCTGTACATGCATACATATACAGTGAAACCTACCCATAACGGTCACACAAGAGACTGAGCAATCTTGGCCGTTATAGAGGGGGCCATTCTGTACAGGTATGATTGTAAGTATATTAATTGGAAGGGCTGGTTAGTGGATGAACGTTATGGCAGATGTGACCGTTCTATAGAGGTGGCCGCTGCAGGTTCCACTGTGTATATAATTACCTTAAATTCTCTTTTTGGCTCCCCTCTCATTTAAGCCCCCCATTTCTGAACCAAAAAATTATTAAGCCCCCTAGAAAATATTGAGTAGTGCCAAGCGTAGGTAAGCTTCATAGAAGAAAGGGAAGTAAGTTGGACCACCCTCAGTAAACAATAGTTTTCAGTCTATCAAGAATCAAAGTCATTCATTGACCTACTGCAGATAACACTTTCTGTATCAACGGTCACTACGCAATTTTTCAATTTTGTTTGTTCTGCTGTGAGCTAATGTTGTACAAACTAAACAATATGAACATTGTTCTCTATTTTCAAACAGCAAATAAGCCCCCCTCTAGAGCGTATGAAATCAATAAACCCCCTGGGGGGCTAATAGAGAATTTACGGTATAAATATTTATCAGTAGCATGCTTTTTTTCATTTAGCTTTCTACTAAAGTTAGGATTATATTGAAACTTCGCTCAACAAAACTATTAGCTCTAATATTTCTCATTGTTATTTCCTATATATTGCCGGTTATACTCGTACAGAGTGCTTGTATCAATGTATTTGAGTTTAGCTTTGATGTAGATGGAGTAAGGATCTTCATTACATCTTCATCCTTTGATACATTTATGAGTTTTTTGTTTAATTTACATGCCATTTTTGTTACAGATATTCTTATGGAATTTGTACAGCATTTACCAGTATGTATTTTTCTCATTCACTTGTCCCTCATTTATCTCGTTGTATTATCAATCTCCATTTGCTTTCTACTATCCATGTTACAGACGACAATTTTCGGATCATTGGGCAAGCAAGATCGTCTTTTCATTTAAGTGTTTTGGAATCTGTTTATATCAAGACTCAAAGCCCAGTCTTGTGTAGACAAAAGGAGTCCGTTTTCTCACTGGGACTCTTCAAGTACACAATGGTTAATAGGTCCTAATTAAACACTCTTGGGGCGAATTAGACGCATCTTATCACATGTAACCGCATCTGGATTTATATTTCGGTTAACCTTTTGGTCACTATCCGACGTTTTCATACTCTGATGAGTGTCTTACGAAGAAAGCTTTTAAGTATGTGAAAAGAATGTTGCCACTTTTTCGTGCTGTAGTAAAGTTCTGTAGTACCAACAGACTATTTAGCCATGTTTGTAAAAATGCAAAATTCCAATGAAAAATTAGCTATTTTGAATAGAAAATATTGCGGTCTATTCCACATACTTTGCAAATTTTCCGAAGTCAATTAAGGCATAACTAGCAATTTTCTTTGGGGGTGTATGAGATTTTCTTTGGGGGTGTACAAGAGTTTGCAGGTTTTCGACTATTGGGGTGTCGCACCCCAGACTCCCAACATTTACGCCCCTGAGGTCAATGGACATTGGAAGCAGTGGATATTACTTACTATTTATTTTTTTCACGAATTGACCTGGAGAACCTTTTGAATTCCTATTAGCTGTACCATTGTAAGTTGTCTTTTTTGCTTCAACAGTTTCATCAATTCAATTAAGAATTTTAGTTGTTATGACAAACCTGGTACTTTCACTTGTTGTAACTCTCTTCATCTCTTCATATCTTTTATCCTCTGTTTAGCAATAGAATTGCGGTCATAATTTTGTCTTCAAACTATTTCGAAAGATTTAATTACGTCGCTTCTTTCAGGCTTTTAATAAAGTTACTCAGAATGTAAGGAGAGAAATGTGTGCCGTGATGGTATTTGCTGTTGTTGAAAAAGCGGGCACCGACGTGATGATAGATGGAGAAGAGGTTTGTTAATCTACATCCATTTTCAATTCCCTTTTTCAATTTCAAGGGATAGATCACATATGTAAATTTTCGAGGTACTCAAGGAAGTGCTTTCATAAATAATGTTTATATACACAATTATCTTCATTCAGTAGTTGTGCTTGAAAGTTCCTTGGACTTTAAAACCAGAGCTTTCAATAGAAGGCGGCTAACTACGATTTATCACCGTCTTCTTCTGCTTAAACTGCCGTCTCCTTGACCTAAACTAACGTAAAAAGGTACACATAATACTTGTAGCCCCCCAGGGGACGCAGCCCTCTATCATGTATGACCGGCAGCTTACTCTAAATATTATTAACAACTCTGATGGAGCAGAGAAAAATATC
Source organism: Cassiopea andromeda (assembly GCA_018155075.1). Lineage (NCBI taxonomy): Eukaryota > Metazoa > Cnidaria > Scyphozoa > Rhizostomeae > Cassiopeidae > Cassiopea > Cassiopea andromeda. The sequence continues at coordinate 48,116 of WIPJ01002198.1, read as the reverse complement.
AAAGTAACGTATTAGTTTCGATTACAGGAAAGTATTTTTTACGCTTTATTTTGTGGGAAATGTTCGTGCACTTTTAAAGGTGACTACAGCCTCTAAAAATCACATCTACAATCACCTAATTGTGATTGTCGAACTGACGTAAAAAGGTACACATAAAAACCTGCAGCCCCCAATGGGACACAGCCCCCCTACTACTTATAATCAGCCGCTTTCTCTAAATTTATTGAAAGCTCTGAGTTTATATCGAAGCTGTACAACTGTTCAGCATCATCGATAATCTGCTCCCTTGAAAGCTTATAATTGTCCTCTCTAACAGGCACCCCCTTGAAAGCTTAATAATAAGGAATCCTGAAAAAATTCAGCTGGCAATTTGGTCTCCACTTTGTGTTACACTGCCTTGCTATAGTCTTCTATGTTATCCTGCTGACTTGCATATTTTAGTGTATTGAATTTCCTTTTGTGCTCTCTTCAGTATGACCAGATCTTAATTTGGAGATTATGCCATACTTGCCCATAAATTATGCCAGATGTACCAAAATTATACCAAATTTCAAACCGAGGCTGTAATGTTTGAAAAAAGAGGGTGGCGCGTGCGCAGAATAGCAGATTCCAACCTGGAACATGACTCTAACCCAAAATTATCTCATTTTGAAAACAATGGCTGATCACTTTGATGACTGTAGTACCCATGGATGTTGTCAATCAGCGTTCTATATCGTACTCAAGCTGACTAAAACAGCCGAAACACACTTGTGCGAAGCAGCCCAGTACTTTTTAATGGAAGCAAGACCTTTGATGACATGGTGACAAAATTATGCTAGAATTATACCAGATTTCAAATTATGCCAGATTTTCTGCCAAAATGATGATTTTCACCAAAAATTTTGCTAAAAACATACTATTATTTTAGGTCTGGTCGCACTGACTCACTTTTGCATTTTGTTGTATTGTATTCCAGTATGTTGCATCGTGTTGTATAGAACTGTAGCGTGATGCATCTTTTTTGTAACGTATAGTATTGTATTGTGTTGCATTTGGATTTTGTTGTCTTGTATTGTATTGTGTTGGACGGTGTTGTATAGGATTGCAGTGCGTTGCATATTCATAGATTTAGCTGAAGATTGTAGTTGTTGTACTGAAAATTATTGTTTTTATGCCGAACTAGGCGCTTTCGCTTGTTGGGAATCTACTACAATGCTGTACAACACTTTTTGCATTTGTGCCTCTCGTTATCCAATTTATCATTAGGGTGTGATTCCCAAAGTGTGGCAATTTTTGTATAGCATTGTTGAGATAGTGTCCACACTAATCCGTTTTCGTATGAACACGCATACATTTAGACCCATCTAAATGCATCTAAAGTGCAAAAACGCATCTAATTGTATGCGTTTTCATACAAAAATGCATTAGTATGGACACTTCCTGAGCATTTCCCTTTTATCCTTGTTAGATGGATTCATGGTCAGTGATATTAAATGGCTCAGTGGAAGTTATTCAGAAAGGTAGAGCGCCAATCACAAAGCATTTAGGAGATTCATTTGGTGTAAACACGACCCCAGGAAGCGTTTACAACAAAGGGATTATGAGAACACGGGTAGATGATTGCCAGGTAAGTCTTAGTCAGCAATGTTCACTGCAAGCAAATTTAGAAAACCGCATTTGTGTTTTGCAATTCATCTTATTGCGCTTAGTTGTTTAGGTGATTAGGCGATTAGATGGTTAAGTGATTTGATAGTTGAATGATTAGACGATTAGATGATTAAGTGGTGCCCGAAATTTGATCTCGAAGAGACTGGAAAGTCGTGCATAAAAGTTATATATGTAACGTAATGGAGACAAGTATGCTCCTCTGGAATATGCACGTTTATGTCGACTGCCATGTGATTTCTTTTGCACCGTTGATCTTGGGCTCTGTATCATCTACGAAAGTATACGGGGCTACCTTTACTTACTAACACAAGAGATAAGTTGAAACATATTATGAAGAGAGATAGATTTAAAAACTGTTGATTTTATTGGCTCCTAGTTAGAGTATGAAGTTATTTTTTACTACCAAAGCTCTGAGATTTTTTTGAAATTTATTGTCAAAGATTACCGTCTTTTTTCCCAGTTTGTTTGCATTGCTCGTGAGGATTATTGGCAGATCTTCTCTCAAGGCGAGGCGAATACCCAAAGAGTAGAGGAGGAAGGGGAAGTTGTGCTCGTTACAGAGCACCGTACGACAGATGGTGGCAGCAGGGAAGGACAAGTTGTCATCAGGGTAATTTGCATTCCATTTCTTGTTCTTTTGAGAGTGTATGAAATCATTATTTGTTTTCAATGTTTGAATGGTTGCAATTGAGTCAAGAAAACATTTCTTGTTCTTCAAGATTATATGAGTGAAATGACACAATATTAATGTAGGGAGATTTACAGATAGTTGACAAGTGATCTGCTTTTTTTTCCTATGCATTATTGTTAATACAACATCAATACAATTTAGCGACAAACGATACCACGGGGCGCATTGTCTATATCATTCCCAGGGGCCATGACATATTATCGAACATTCACACTAGGAGCGAATTGGCGAAGAAACTATATGATGAAAATTGTTCAGTCACTGCTGCCTTGTGTTATGTCGCTAAAACTGATCTACTTTGTACGACCAGTATTTAAAGTGCTATTATTTAAATGCTTAACTTTAAAAGCACTTGACTTTCCAACTACTAATGACCGTAGGCAACTGAACTGGATCGAAGAGACAAGGATGTAAAAGTCAATTATGTTGTTAGTAAAAATAGTCAAATTGAACACTTTCATATACAGCCTTAGTGAAGTATTGGGAGGGGCCTTACTTCTATATTCGGGTTTGCAACTATAAAAGACTTGAGTATTTGTTAAATATTTTAACTAGATCTGATTGATTGATTGATTGATTGATGGATTGATTGAGTGAATGAGTGAGTGAATGAGTGAGTGATTCATTCATTCATTCACTCATTAATTCATTAATTAATTAATTCATTCATTCATTCATTCGTCTATTATTTGAGTGATTCATCTATTGATTGATTAATTGGTTGATAGATTGGCTGATTGATGGAGTGATTGATTGATTGATTGATTGATTGATTGATTGAATAGGGTATGCCAGACCGACTGTTGGATCACCTTATGGAAGACCATTCAACCATCGATCCAACCTACGTTGAAGACTACCTTTTAACTTATGTCATCTTCAAGAACAAGCCGCTTGAACTGGCTGCTAAACTGTTGAAATGGTTCGATCGAGGACAGTTGAAGGACAAGGTACGTGATGCTGTTTATTACATTAAGAAAGCGTAAAGTCCTTTTTTGGATTTATATGAAAACATGTTACGATGCCTTGAGGGATGAGAAACTTTAAAATTAAGTTTGAACAATAGACACCGGATGATAAGAGAGAATCTGGATTGAACAGTAATGAGAAAATTGAAAACTACTCTTTAGCACCGAATAGAAGGGGTATAATAAGCAGGGGGGTTAGTATTTTTGCTAAAAATGTATAATTTAGGGGGGTTGTTAATAGTTGGGGGTCATTGTTCAATAGATAGTATGGGGACCCAAACATCTCAAAATTAGTTTTTAATATTGTTTAGCTATGAAATAAATAGCTTGTTTTGATTTCCTTAGTTGTTAGTATTGATTTGCATTCACAAAGCCAATGTATTTTACTTACTTATTGTTTTGAAGCTTTGAAATATTAGGGTCAGTAATATGGGGGTTGAAATTTTTTCAAAATTGCTTAGTTGGGGTGTTTAATAAATGGAAATGGGTGGTGAAATTTTCAAATATCTGCAATCGGGCGCCCCCCTACTATTTGGTGCCTAAGATTAATTTGGGACATTAGACCCCAAATGCTGATAGGCCATCTGAATTGAGCAGCGATGTTTGAAGTGCAAATTGCTGATAGAGGACTATTATTTAATTAAGCGCTTTTTATTGTAAAAAGTTGTGAAATTATTTGTATGCTAAAGTGTTTACCATTCCCTCCTAAAATCACCTATTGTCTATGTACTGAACACAAAGCATCATAAAGTACTTACAGATTTCCTTTTTTGGCTTTCTGATTCGCATATGTGTAATTATCTTAATGTTATATCGTTTGAAAAAGTTATCAGACGAAAGATACAGCTGCTCACCATACGCTGTCTTCCTTTCTGTACCGGGCACTCTTTTTTAGCCACATTGATTTTTACGTGAGCCTCCATAAGGTTTTCAATGTTTCCAAATTTGTTTATGTAGGTAACACGTGTCATGTTGCTTTGGGTGAACAATCATTATTACGATTTTGCTTGTGATCGATATATGGAGAGTTGTTTGGAGAGATTTGAATTGCAGCTTGAAGCAAAGGTAGTGTTCAATTATTGACTTTCCAATCGAATAATCGTACTTGTTCCTGGTATCTCAGCTTAGAAAATGCCACGTAGGTATTTAAAAGTGATATTTAGGAGGAATCTTCCGTCTGTAAGAGCCATCTATTGCTTATTTGTTAAAGAACCCCCATCTGCCACAAAGTCATCAGGCACCTTTTTCTAACTTGGTATACTATTCCTCTCTGTAGCTTGAAACTTCCCCAGGGGTGCCCCCATCAGTGAAAGGGAACGTAGCCCCCCTTAAGGGAAATCCTGGCGGTATCCTTGCACTAATTCCGAATCCCAGTAATTATGAGTACAGTATGGTGTATTGGAGTATTTTTAGTACAATGCTGAATTCACTTGATGCTTATTAATGTCACTGTTTTGTGTAGAAAATGCTTGGGCAACTTCGTCTGCTCAATATGGCACGAACAATGAAATCAGTTTGCCGTTTAATTACTCTGGTAAGTAAAGAAATATTTTCTCATTCTACTTTGTTAATTTATTATCAGTACTACTATTCTGAATTAAATATTTCCTATAAATTCTTGCCAGTTTCTATAAATATGCCCTGCATCGTAAGAAACTGTTTAAATTTGGTTTGTGTGTTTGACTTCCATTGCTACCAGCTAGATTGTCCTCATAAGGCAGTTGTATGAGATGGGCAAAAAAATGTCACAGTTCAGGAGTGGGTATATGCTTCTAGAAATTTCAAGACAATTCTGCTCATTTTGCATAGAGAAAGTCTTGTGAAGGCTTGTTATTTCATAGTAACAGATGAGAAAACGTTTTTCTCAGGAAAGATCAGCTAAAGACGCTAAAGTTGAGTTCTCCATTATCGGTGGATCTGATAATAATATGAAGATTTTTATCTCCAAGGTAAATATGCTTTATTTTTGCCAGCCCTGAACGCATAAAAGTTGGAACCGGGGAGACACATAGGGCTCATGCCGCCACTTGTCGTGAAATTTTAGATAAAGTGCCCCCTTGCAGCTCAGAGTTTCCCTTTTTTGTTTATGAGGATTTCCTTGAATGGATGTGCTCTCCTCCCCACTTCATGAATGCTTTATATATCCCTACCCGAACGATAGGCCAGTGATGTGCCTAGACACCTTCTGCTGGGGTTGGGGCGGTTTGACCAATTGATCAACTATTGTTACGAAAAACATCTACAGAAAATAATGTGGCCAACTTGCTCCATGGCTCTCTTTTGACCAACTTTCTTACAAATTTTGAAAATATTGGTGGGGGGGCGCGACGCCCCCACGCTCCCCATCAGCTTATCCCTGCGATAGGCGCTATAGTTCTTCGCGGAATAGCATCCAGGTTCTTGCTTCTTTGCACTGAGAAATCCTCTTGACTCGTGTTTCCTTTGGAAAACAGCTCTTTCTATCACATGACTGCATAACTTGTTATGCAGTCTAAATTTGTGGATGCATGAGAACTTTTCTATAAATTTCACTTGCTTTCTATTTGACGAAGACCTCGACATGGATTTCTCAGTCGGGGTTGTTTGTATTCACATCATATTCAATTTCCTCCATAATGGCTGGCTGGTTTTATCAGACTTTCAATAGTTGAGTGAGATTTTACTCAATAGGTCGATCTTGAATCGAAAGCAGAGGAGTCTGGACTTAGAAAAGGCGACCAGGTGATTTCCTTTGTTTTACCATATTGAAATTTGCATCTTTCTCCATAATATACTCATATAATCTCGCTCCTGAATTACCCTTATTGTTATACATTGGTTGTAGTTCCTTATTTCATTATCCATGTACCCACTTTGTGACTTTTTCCTGGTGAACTTGAAAAGTCCTTTTAGAAATTGAAGAAAAAGTAGAGCACATCCTCATATGAGCTAAAAGCTATTTTTTCAGTTGAATTTGGCAGCGAAATTTTCGATATTGTTCAATAGACGTTTGCTTAAGCAGGCAACAGACCGAATTTCCTTCTCCTCTATGTCCAATCTAGCAATTAGGTCAGTTTATATTGTTGTTGTTGTTAACGATCCATTTGTTGTATATTTGGCCGTATTGAAGTAAGGACAGACCTAGAAATGTGCTGATTTATGTAGACAATCTAATACCTATACTCTAGATTCTTGAAGTGAATGGTCAGAGTTTCGAGAACATTAAGTTTTCAAAGGTAGTAAAATTTATTGAACTCTTTTATTAAAATCTGAGCATGATGATTTAGGCTTTTGAGATTTGGATTTTTGTGAGTATAATAAGATTGTCATTATGTCAATGGTTTGGCTTTGGATTTTCGAAATTAAGATCTCTACGCTTTAGATTTTGGGGATTTGGAGTTTTTAGATTACAATTATTTTGTAAAAGCTTCTTATTGTTTCTGTTCCAATACGTTAGGCACCAGTCGCCAGATTTTACTTTGGGCGTTAATTTTGCCATGAATCCACCAATAAATTGCTTCGTCTTTTTCTTTCATATCATTTCTTCCCTGTTGTATTAAATGCTCTGTTTATTTCGCCTTATAGTTCCTATAGATTTGTATCCCACTCTCCCATCCTGTCAAGACCTAAATTCTTGTAAATACCCAGTTTTCAAGGATGCATTTAGGAGGTGATTATTGGGGGGTTTAGAATTATGAAGGCTGTTGAGTACCACGCCCTTCAGATGCCTGGTTAATGAAACCATACCCATTTTTCACTTTCTGTATTTTCCCATCTTAAAAATTTGCTTTTGTTCTAGAACCCTTATGTCAAAAAACAACCTTATTACTACAAAAAACAGTTCATACTTTGAAGTTTACTAAATGACAAATTATTGCAGAATTTACCAAATGGTATGACAGTATTGGGGTTGTGTTATACTCCCTACAACCCGCCCCCCAGTAAATCCGTCCACGCCTATGGCTTTTTCTGCTATGAACTCCTTTCGTCTGCAAGGCAGTGAAGCATTGTATATATATAATCTTGGAATATCCAAGGAAACAGGTTATAGTTTTTGCATGACTGCGTGCTTTTTTGCTGGTGATTGTGATTTTGTTCATTTGACTTTGATAGCTTCTTGCTTCGAAAAGTAACGTCACTTTTCGCTGATAGGCTTGGAGTTCTTTGAAAAGTCAACTACATCTGTCGATGCTAGTTAAAAGCAATATTATCGCATACAAAGAAGCTGTTGAACTCATGCAGAAAACGAAGAAAGGTGGAAACCGGAATGACTCAATCTTCAGAAAACACTTATTCAGGGTACACTTTTCATTCATAACGGTGTTTTTACGTCTTAGCTCTAATATCTGCCCGTCTGTTTCTGAGGAGTGTGTCCTGCACTTAACGGACTAAATCTTTATAAAGCTCATTAGTACATTTTTGGTAGACGATATACAGCTTCAGTTGGATCATCTTGTTTTTTAAGTCACGAAAATGTGTAGTCTTAGCGTCATTAGATTAAACCAAGAGTCGTTTATCTGATGTGGGAAATATACATTTCCTGTTGTTGCATGTTTTTAGAGACTATAAATTTGCCCTCTTCCTTAGAATTCTGCTGGTAGCACGGGAGAAATACACGTCTTTTTTATAAGAAAACCGTCATTTTGCCTGAGCCTCAATTTTCTTAACTTTTCCTGAAATTGAGTCTTAGATTTTCTTAAATTAACTTTTACTGAAATAAACTAACTAAAATGGGTTACACCTTCGTTATTAATATTGCATACTTGAATTTGAATTCCATCTTTAACATTTTGAATGCAATAACGACCAAATAGCGATTGTTGGTCAATAAAAACTCTAAATTTTGGAAATTGAGGCTCGTGATTTTCTTAAGATTGTCTTAAGATTTTAACCATTTGAGCCTCATGTTTTTATAAATTTTTTTCTTATAAAGAAAAACGTGTACATTTGTTTGCCCATAAAATCATTGCAATTGTTGATAGAAATGTATCACAGATGCTTGAGACTAGGTGGTGATGTGCTTGGCATACTTTTGTATACTTTCAAATGTTGGGGTTGAGGATAAAGAACATTTCTTGCTGCACTGCTATTGTTATGAGGTACCGAGGTCTGATCTTCTCAACAGTGTCAGTGCAATATTGCTACCCTATTGCTTCTCCTTTCTCTCAAATGAAGTACTACTCAAATATATGTTATATAGCGACGAGAGTTTTACCTTTGAGACTAACAGAAAGCCACTAGAAGCAACCCTCAAATTCATTCACACCACGGAACGAATTTAAACGATTTCAGTGCTTATTATACCATACATTAGCACCTATCTTTACTTCTTGTTTAGTAAATCATGAGGCGTTGTGGCTTCAAGAATAGTGCTGGGTGATACCATCTGTAGTTGGGTCTGCACGCTTCCACAAAAATTTCGACATTCTTAGTCCACCTATTTTACGTAAATTTTTTCAAATTTCTCCCGGCCACTTGCTTGGCCACAACGCACCTGAGATTAACTTCTACCGGTTTTTTCCATTTTCTTTTAAGTTATTTTTAAATACTTATTTTATTGTAGTGTGATTTTTTCCTATGTACAGGCCATGGAGTATTCATAGTCTTTTGCTCCCCATGGTATCGTCTGTGTATTTTTTGTATTTATGTAGTGTAATTTTAAGCATTTATATGTATTAAAAAAAAATAAAAAAATGCTTTTCTGATATGCAGCTTAATTTCTTAGCCAAGAGCGCAAGGCGTTGCCAGAAGTTCATCAGATACTTGCGAACGACAGAGACCCCAAGATAGAAGCTCATACCCTGGCTTTATACGAGGTATTTTGCATTTCCAGTGATAATTTGTGTGATATAATTCGTTCTTTTGATATGCAGTTCATGGAAGATATTGTTTTTAGCAATGTGATTTCGTATTTCATTTTGACTGTGTGTGGTAAATTTTTCTTAGTTTCAAATTGTCTCTGAACTTTAGAAATTTACAAGTGGTAGAACTATAGAAGTCAATACCATTACCAATTATGGAATGATATTCCTGCTGATATACGAGAGGTCTCAACTCTCAAATGCTTCAAAAAGAAATTGAAAGCACATCTATTGGCTGATAAAAAATAATAACTGAAAACACGACCCCCTAGAAGACCAGCAATATTAGTATTATGCCTGTTAATTTTTTCTTTCTTAATGTATTATTTAAATTGTATATATGAATATGTAATATTTTAGTTGCTGAAGGGCTATGTTTGTTCGTGTATAAATAATTGATTACATTACATTACATTCAGGGGAGTCTTGGCATTGGCTGTATTAACAAATAGATTTTTGCAGTTTATGCCTCCTCATTGAAGTTCTTTATTGTGATTCAGCACTGCATGAGTTCAGCGGCGTGCCGAAAGATCTTTAATGGGGAGAGGGGTATCAATAGCAACTTTCCCAAAGCTACATAATTTCTCAGAATTATCAACAAGCCGTTATCCTTTTGCATAGTTCTACTGGCGAGTCAGAAAATTACAAACAATTCTGCAAAAATTGGGAGATGTAACAGCCCATAACCCCCTCTTTTTCGGCACGCCAACGCCTGATTTTATCGGGTTCAGTATGCTAGTTAATAATGTTTGGAGTTGCTCATACATCTCATGTTTTTGTAGTATACATAGGGGCGTTTCTTTTGATTTCGTATTGCGCTAAGAGGTTTTAAGAACGCGAACTACTCTTTCTTAACTTAGCAAAATGCTGAGCTTCACCTTATTTTGATGGAATTTCACATTTTGTATAAGAAAAATACTTTCTACCTTCCGCCTGGCTGTTTTTTTATAATTGTCAAATCCATACTCAGATATTTCTTGTCTGTTTCTTAAATTCTTGCAACTGCCAATAACAATAACAACCCAAATTAGGTGGCTGTGATGCAAAAAGTATAATTGCCATGTTTTTAAAGCATGTAATGGATGCTGTTTGTATTTTTTGTCTAGTTTGATGGAAAATTTTCTAGTATAAACAGTTTTTTTCACGTTATCTCTTGAAGCTCAGCTTTCCTGTTTTCTTAAATGTTTCTTAATTTTTAAATACTTTAAGCCTCATTTTTTTAACAGACATGTTTCTTATAGGAAATCATTTTTAAATACTGTGCTTCTTCGAATAGAAGCCGCCTTTGATTATAGGCCGCACCCTCTAAATCGTGCAGGGACTCTTGGTTGGAAGCCTTTTTTGTTTTGAACGATAGCAAAATGTGCCAAAAACTATCCATACGCAGCTGCTGTTAATGGAATAAATAGTCGCTCTTATCTTGTATATTTGTCATTTTTTGTAGCACAAAAGGAAGAAAATCAGCCTTCATCGAAAGTAAGTTGTCTATGACTTACACACAGTGGTGTTTTTTAAAAATTTTAACAAAGGGGGCTCTGGATGCAACCACGCCCATATTTTGGGTGCGACCTAGCTGCAACCACGCCCATATTTTTAAAGACGCAGATAGGATGCTTTAGTTTAGTACTAATAAAGTATAATAAACAATTAGAAATGTCTCAATTACCATATAGCAGTGAATGATTGATCATAGCAATACAAAATACTTTAGAAGCAAGGTCAATGCACTTTGAAAAGCAGGGCCAATGCAATAATTTTTAGGGGGCTGAGGCCCCCAAAATGAACAGCAATTTTAGCAAGGGAGCTCGCCCCCCTGAGCCCCCCTAGGAGTCACCTCTGCTTACACAGGAGATTTTATTACTATCATTCCGCTAGCATATGTGGTTTTGCATGTAATTGTGGAGGAGTCAGACATAAAACTGGGGAGTCTAGAGAGAAATGATTGTTATGATAAGATAGAGAAAGAAGAATGGAGATGTAGTGCTATATTTTGCAGTAAGTTGCACTACAGCCAGTGGTGTACCCGACGTACAGTGTCTGCCAAAAGTCCTTGGAACCAGTGGTGATTTCTAAAAATTTTAACAAGGGGGGCTCTACGCACAACCACGCCCATAGTTTGGGTGTGGCCCAGCTACAACCACGCCCATGTTTCCAAAGATGGAAACATAATAATTTAGCTTAACACTGATATAGTATAGTCAACAATAAGAAATGCCTCAATAACCATATAGCAGTGCACAGTTGATCATAGCACTTTGGAAGCAAGGCCAATAAAGTCTGAAAAGCCAAGCCAATGCAAGAGTTTTAGGGGGGCTGAGCCCTCCCCCAACATGAGCAGAAATTTTAACAAGGGGGGCACCGCCCCCTGAGCCCCCCTAGAAATCACCCCTGCTTGGAACACCCATACAGTGTTGGTAATTTCATACCCCGTCATATTTTCGCTGCAGAAATGACAATTGTGAGCCCCCTTCCCCTTCATACAATGTTTGAATCATTAGCTCTTAGCTATTTGGAAAGGCATGACTTCTCCCACCAGTGCTATTCGTATTACCTGCAAACAACATTGCTGTACGGGGGAGGGGATTTTGTAGTTTGTCTACAGTATAAATCACATGAAGTATTCCAAGACTTTTGGTAGACTGACAACTCCTAAGGATACCAAACTTTTGAGGCATTAAGAGGGCCCCTCAGAGTCAAGATATAACTTTTTTATATTATGTGGGGTAGAGTAATATGGAGCCCCAATCCTACTGCATCCCAAGTGTCCTCAAGTGTCTCAGTTATGATAACAGCTTAAAATATTACAGTACAGCACAGAAAGGT
>WIPJ01002198.1:0-10071 GCA_018155075.1 Cassiopea andromeda | reverse complement strand
TATGCTTATGTAAATTCGAAGCAATACAATAAACCTCTACATTAACGAAAGAAACTACTCTTGCATTAACAAATGAAACTAATTTTGCATTAACGAACGAAAATAATTTCGCTTTAGCGTGACTTTAAACACAAGATCAGTTAAATAAGGATCCTGTTTGTTGAGGTGGAGACATATGGTGTGAAAATATGCAAAACCAAAGCAGAACTTGGAAGCTATGCAGACAATGACACAGAAGCCAGTCTGTAGAAAATATTACAAGCCCTGCACATACAAACATGGAACAGTGGAGCGCCATTTGAGAACAAATAAAATACTTGAGAACAATACCAAGCATAGATTGGTAGCATGAAGCAAACAACAAAAGTCTATTTAAAACAGTCAAAACCCATAAATCGAGTCAATGATGTTTATAAGAAATAATAGGCAACTTGCTATAAACACATTTTTCTATAAGAAACAAACTGTCTGCCTTCAGTCAGACTGTTACTTAATATTTCGTCAAATCCAACCTAATATACTTCTTCAGGATGCCCATTCATATTTTGCAATGAATTTACAAGAGTTTTTCAGGACTTTCCAAAATGTTTTACAGGAGGTTTTTGGAGATCCTCTTTATTCTTCGATTTAATCGTGTGTCTTATTTCGACGATAGTCATGGGTATTATTCGAGTATTGAGGTTATATTTAGCATTAATAAACAACAACTTGATCCGTTTCAATTGAGCGTAGAATCAACAATGTAGAGTAGTAGTGGAAGCACATAGCTGCCCGGTGGATAAGCATATGTATAGGAAGAAAATGAAGGCTTGGGCCTGCCCCAGAATAAGTTTTATAAGATTACTCTCTAAACTGCCAGAAAATTTACCCATGCTAATCATGTTTCGCGTTAGTGCCTACAAATAATATGACCTATTTCAAATTTAACATGGAGTCAAAGTGTTAGAGTACCAGTAGAAACACCCTAGCTGCCAAGAAGTTGGGTGAAGGTGGAAGTGTTGGAGAGAAAACTGTGAGTCTGGAGGCTTGCCCAAAGACAAATTGTTAGAAAATTTCTCTCTAATACGCCGAAATGGAGCACTTTGTAGAATAGAACAATTGTGCTTTAATGAGGTGGGTTGTTGAGCTATCACATGCCAACTGTATTGCCAAGGTTGAGTTCTAGGAAGTTTTACATTGGCAAGGAGCATTTTCCATGGGGTGAATCGCATTACAAGAGGTTCCAGGACTTTCCCGGTTTACAGGAGTGGTGGCCACTCTGTTCTTTCATACAAAATATCAACCTAGATTAAACAACAGCATTTCAAGAGGCAAAAAGAAAGTAGTAGTTTTTCGAAGAAAGCAAAGAAATACCTGGCAAAAATGGCCTTAAATGAAACAGAATTTTCAATGACTTTGATGTCGCGATGGGATGTGTATATTACAATGTCATCAGCACACATCTGGATACTACAACCATCAACAATCTTTATGAGATCATTTCTCTGAATTAAAAACAGCAGTGGACCAAGTATCGATCCCTGAGGAACTCCAGATTTTATTAGTTGGGGCTCCGATTTTACATTATCATAATGGACATACTGAAAGCGACAGGTAAGATAGGTTTTAATCCACTTTAGCTCATTTCCTGTAACACCAAAGAAAGGCAGCTTTGACAGAAGCACTGAATGTTCCACTGTATCAAATGCTTTCTCTAGGTCTATAGAAACCGCACCTGTCAATTTGCCTTGATCCATAGCTAAACGAATTTTATCAGTGAAAAGCGTTACTGCAAGCTCTGTGTTATATCGTCTTCTAAAACCAAATTTTGACGATGTTATAAGATTATTATTTTCTAAGTAGGCCGAAAGTTGGTCGTAGACTACCCTTTCTAATATCTTTGAGATTGCTGGTAATATTGAGATTGGTCCATAGTTATCCATCAATTTTTTTGGCGCGGAATTGTAAAGGGGTAGCACTTTGGCAGTTTTTAATTTACCAGGTACTGTTGAATCTGTCAAGGATCTATTTTTGATATAGGTTAGAGGCTCAGCTAAAGTCAGAGCGGCATCTTTCAGCATTTTGGGAGGCAGGTTATCATGCCCTGGTGCTTTTGTAGATTTCAGATTGAGAAGGTGCCTAAGCACTGCTTGCTTGTGATAAGTTGAGCTGAAAATGGGTGCTAGCCTGATTTATGTCACCTTCATTCCGCCAGTTGCAAATGGGTGGTAAATTAATACGTAGCTTCTCGGCACATGTAGCAAAGTGGCGACAGAAGGAATTTGCAATGCTATTTCTGTCAGTTGTGAGCTCTCCAGAGGTATCAAACGCAGCTGAATGTGAGAGAGGTTTATTCCCCGTTGGGTAGAGCTTCTTCAACATTTTCCAGAACTGCTTAGGATCATGGGCATTTTCTTCCAATAGTGTCCTATTGTAGGAGGCTTTAGTTCTTCTCACACTAGCATTCACCATATTTCGGTATTGCCTATATAGAGACCAATCTTGTTTGCTGCCGCTTATTTTAGCTCGCTTCAGACGATAATCCCTCGTCTTTATCAGATCTGTTATTTCTTTGGTCCTCCATGGGCAGTGCAGTCTGCGCACCTTCCTTTGAACCATAGGAGCATGCTTTTCGACAGATTCAGCGACAATGGATTGAAAATTATCATATGCTTTTTCTAAGTCAGATGCATTGTAGATCTCCCCCCATGGAGCATCCTTCAGGTCGTTATTAAATTGCGCACTGTTGTAATTTTTTTAGTTTCTGCAACTTAATACACAAGGTTTGAATCGTAAACTATTCAGTTTTCACACGGTCCCAATCATACAATGATCGCTACAACCAGAATCACAGGCAACAGTCTTTGTTATATTTTGTGGCATGTTTGTCAAAACGAGATCAAATTAAACTCTCAGTCTCCTCAGTAATTCTCGTAGGAGACGTCACCATTTGGGAGAAACCAGACCGTGAAATTATTGATTTCAAAGGCCCGTTGCTATGTTCTTTTTTATAATCGCAATTAAAGTCGCCCAACAATAAGGCTTCATTTTCCTCACAGCACAAATTTTCTAACATTGTTTTAAACTTTTCGTTTAAATCCTCTGGAAGGTAGTCTGAGGTATTTGGAGGCCGATATACCTGTCCCACCAACAAGGGCTTTGACTTCTTGAATAGGACTTCCATCCAGATGCATTCAATGCCATCAGCTTCCAAATCGAGTCTCCTGTGAAAAACTAATGGCTGTGAGACGTAAACAAAGATTCCTCCTCCTTTGCTACTGTGGCGATCTTTCCTTTCCGTATGAAAACCTTCCATTTCAATTTCACCATCAAGAATATGTTTATTTAGATGTGTTTCACTTATGCCGATGATATGAGCCTGCTCACAGCCTTGGCAACTTATCAACTCCTCTAAGAGTGCTTTGTGAGCAGGAATAACACAAATGTTTTGATGGAGAATGTTGAGGCCTCTGCTTCGTGTCAAACGTTGCAAATCCTTGATGCTACCAGGCTTATGATTCGGCCCTGGATTTAGGGAAATGTCACCACTCATAAGGAGGATCATGGTTAAGACGTATTTATTGATATTGCAGCTGTGCCCGGTCATTTGTTTGATTCCCCGATTTGCTGCCCCGTTATCAGATGAAAATAGGCCCTGTAAGAGAATCCCCCACACAGTCATCCTTCCGAGAGATTTCGTGTCAAACAAGCTTCGCTCAGATGTATATCGGCCGTCAGATCTACTACTGTAGTTACTCCGGTGATCCTGGAATAAATTTGGCCAGCACAGCTTCGTAAAGCAGGAACTATTCATAGATATTATAACGCACATGTACACGGCTATTAAAACACCTCCGACCGCCATCATGAACATGAGATGAACATGGGTCGGACCGGGTGTTGAAATTATTGGGGTGTGTGACACCCAAGTCCCTCATTTGCGCCCCTGGCAAGCAGAGATTTTTGTTTGGTGGCAATTCAGATAGTGGACTGATAAATTTTAGTTTGAGAGCAAGCAGTTTATTGGAACAAAAACAACATATTTAGCATAACTGTTAAATCATTTTGTCGTAAATTTATCCGGCTATTATTTTCAGAGGGAAGAAAGCACGGATAGCAGTCACAATTTGGCCTACGATATCAGCGAATGTAGGGGGCTGTGCAGTGAATACGTATCTCTCTCTACGTACCTACCTATCTGAAGTAAACGTCAAGTTTGGTTGGTGAAGCAGTGAAAGTAAAAGCATTACGTAGCGGTGAAAGTTAAAAGAACGTGGGCAAAACAGAAAATAAAGCACTAAACGAGTTACAAGGAAGTAAAATATAACGCTTTTTAGCAGAATGGCAGTTCTATCTCTGTTCCATGGCAGCAAAATATTGATGTGCTTGAACAGCTATGCTCCTCTGGAATGTTGCTATCATTTTCGATCACAGTTCATACACAGTTCGTACACTTTGAGGCCAATGCAACTTCGGCATGGCTAAGAAATATGTTGAGGGTTTGATAGAATTTCTATTGTGAGCTTATGCCATAATGCAGGAATACAACACATGCAAAATGATTGCAATGCAATTCGATAGGGTTGGACCTAAACATTAACTAAAAAAATCTTCACTGCTCTTCCTCATATTAATAGGACGTCCTTTAATGATGGCTGCCTTCAATCGTAATTTCAATAAAGACAACTCTGATCATGCAACTACGGTTTTACGAGATGATAAAGAACATGGTGGATCATGTGACTCGGAAATAGCTAACAGCATTAACACATATGGAGCAGTTGAACCTCGCTGTTGGAAGTCCCTAATGGCCTACTTGAAGATGAGTTTAGAAAGCACCATTTGTTGCGGCATGTTGGGAGGGCTATTTGGCACTTTGCTATGGTGGCTTGAACTCAATTTAGGAACGTATTGTCCCACAAAGTGGGAGAATGTCCCTCAAAGTATACATCACAGACGATTACTCGTGGATGTATTTATAATAGGTATTGTTCAATTTTGGGTCTTCACATGCATAACTCCATTGTGTGGATGGCCTACCATCAAGAAACTAAGCATGATTTATATTTGCACCATTGGTGCCTTATTGAACATAGTAAATCATTTAATCTTTTATGTCCTGATAAACTATAGTAAGGAATGGAAGGAATGTATTGGCAGCTTGATTCTTCTTGTGACATCATTTACAGTATGTTATCGATTTGCACAGCATCGCAAAGAGACTGACAATGCCCGCTATAATGCCTTCGTACTCGTGTTAAAAGTGAGCCTCCAATTCACCATTGGAATGTTGGCATCAGTATCTTTCAACTTTGCATTCCTTGATTTTTATTACAAATCATCTCCCTTCGAGAGGACAATGCTGGCCTGTGGTTTGACTATTGCGTGTAGCATACCAAAGTTCTTCATTAATCATGTTATTACCCGCCAACATCGCATCTGTAGACCTGGTGATGAAATCATGTTCGTCATTGCATACATGACAGCAACAACTGTTTGTACTAGACTGATGCAAGCTAAGACAGAAAAGCTCTCTTATTTCGTAACAATCAGCGTAGAGCATGGGCTGCTGATTGTTTTTGATAAATTAGCGTTACCGCTGAGGGGGAAGCTACTTTCTTTGATGTGTTGCAAATGTAAAAGGAAAGACAGTCATCAGTTTACATCTGAAAATATATCATTGTTTCTTGCCAATCAAACATTGATTTCCACCATTACTGAGACAATGTCTGTAATATTCAGCAGTACAGTAGCTTACTTGGTAAAGTATTATTATGCAAGGGAAGACGGTACGAATAAAAGATACAATGGGTATTTGTTATTGAAGGAGATGGTGATAAGGTGCAGTCTTGCTATTGCTATTGAGTTGGTATTCAATGCAATAACAGTGAAAATTCAAACATACTTATATAATATTCCTGTTATTAGTGTGTGGAAAAGGAATTGGAAATCGATCATAATAGTCCATATGATTCAAATATTTCTTATATCCTTGTATTTCTCAAAATTCATCGACAATGTTATATTAAAGGAGCACTACATAGTTGCGAATGTTACCTGCTTTGGACTTTTCAAGAGAATATGAGATATTTTTGGGATTCTATGTGGAATGTCATGATAAGTGCTTGCCAACATAGTATTGCAGCATAGCCAATGATCACAATGGCAAAGTGACTAATGGCCAAAATTGCAGAGTTCAGCAAATGGCCGTTATTTAAAAAAGGCAAGGAAGCTTGAATGGACATACATTCCCTCCCGCTATATATGGTAATGGAGTGCAGTGCAATGGATTCCTGTAAGCAAGAACACTCTTTTTAAGAAAAAGCACTTGATTGCCCTCTTGCAAAGACGAAGCTTCTGAAATTTATAGAGTTGAGAAAACCCGCGTATAAAAACCTTAATATAATAAAAGCATACAGCCTGAAATTTATATTTTGACTTCAAATAATTAGAACCCTTTCGGCCTTATATTCTAGCTGGGGTCTTAATAATAGTTCATCTTCTCTACTGGTAAAAAGACTTAGCATGTTTGCTAATCAACCCCTCTCAAAGATGCTCCAAAGATAATAAATACATTTTTTGATAGGCAGATTCAACGCTATGTGTTTAGTCAGAGATCTTTGGGTGGCTTACTATATTGCCATCGCTTCAATTCTGAATTGTCAACTATCACTTTCCCTGGCACTTTGTGGAGCTTAAGGTAAGAAGAAGTACCCCGATCAGTGCAATTACCTTATCTCATAAGAATATGATGAAACTCAATTGAAAATTGCCGGGTCTTATATATGTTGGGAAAATCCCGCAAACGCGCATATCGAAGCCCTATAGTGTTATTGGACGTAGCCATTCATTTGGTAGCGGCGCGGCGAATATTTTTTCCGTATACCATCGAAAGCATCCCAGTCTACCGAAAACATCCTAAATTTCCACGTTACCAAGATTTTCAGGTTGCTGTTTAAGTTTACATTCTTCGGGTAGTGAATGTTTGGCAAGAACGCAAATTAACGAATATACCTCCAGATTCAGGTTCAGATTTAGACTCAAATTCAGAGATGTTAAGCTGAAAATGCCGTTGTCCGTTTTCCACAGAGGTTATTTTTCAACTCCAAAACACATCTTATCGATAGAACGAGAGGGCTTTTCAGGAGAACGTGATTTGTATCCAAAGTAAACTTAAGCCTTCGTAAGGTAGGCCAAAATGTCAAAAGAAATATCGAAAGTGAGTTTTTTCTAAAGGAGGTTTATGTTAAATCTGAAAGCTGCTAATTAATACATTGAAAGGGGTTTCTAGGAAAGCACAATGTTTATGCCAGGCCTACGTATGGAGAGTAGAAAAATGCGTTTTTCAACATTTGAAGAGTAGATAGATATTCACAAGAGATTTATACAAAGGCTTTTCAAATAAAAAGATGCATCTTATGGGTTTTCCAGCCGAACGGGAAATGTCCCCAATGTATTGAACTCTTCCCAGGAGCACGGGATATGCATAAACTTTCATATTGGCTTGTAATTACAAAGAATCGATGCCAAAAGGACTCTGTTACTTGTGTATACATATGTATATATCCCATCATATCCAGTGGTGATTTCTAAAAATTTCAACAAGGGGTGCTTTAGGCACAACCACGCCCATTGTTTAGTCGTGGCCAAGCTGCAACCACGTTCATAATTTCAAACATGGAAACATGATAATTTAGTTTAATACTGATATAGTACAGTCAACAATAAGAAATGCCTCAATAGCCATATAGCAGTGCACAATTGATAATAGCACTTTGGAAGCAAGACCAATAAACTCTGAAAAGCCAAGCCAATGCAAGAGTTTTAGGGGGGCTGAGCCGCCTAAATGAGCAGAAATTTTAACAAAGGAGGATCCGTCCCGCTGAGCCCCCCTATAAATCACCCTCGATCATATCATGCTTTATCCTATCCTCATTACATTGGCCTTAATGTTTATCGCATATATTCCCACTCTCCGGGAAAACCCCTCACATTGTAGTGATAAGCAGTTCTTAGATATGAGTTGCCTTGACATAAGTCTCCTGTGGAAAACTATTTACTTTCCAAATTTTTGTCAGATTGTAATAGCCTTACCATAAATCTCTTGTGGAAAAAAGCTCACAATTAGGCTCTCCTGGAAAGCCGTCTCATTGTATCGATAAGAGGTGTTCGGATTTGGAAAGTAACTTCTGTGGAAAACGGACAACACATTTTCAACTTAACATCTCTGAATTTGAGTCCAAATCTGAACCTGAATCTGGAGGTATACTCGTCAACTTGCGTTCTTGCCAAACATTCACTATTCGGAAAATGGAAAATCAAACAGCAACCTGAAAATCCGAAAAAAATTCGAATCGGCGCGCTTTACGTATCATGTTGTTTTTTCCAATCGTAGTGGTTAAAGTTGTTTATTTACTGAGCAATCTAGTATCCACTCAATTTAGGAGGTGGTATAGTAGAAGTGAATCACGTATCGGACTGTTTTAACTATTCAGATTTACCCACTTTACTAGTGTTTTTAGTTACACGTAATACTTATTCTTTGGAAAACGCAGCCTAATGATGAATTGAAGAGCAACCGTTATACCGGTATAACCGGTTTCCTATTTGCCTTATGAATCGCGTTTTCAAAGGCTTCTTGGACAAACAGCATATTAATAAAGTTATAACTATTAATGTTCCCAAGTTGCCTGTTCTTATTTTTCTTCCTTATTTGGGTTCTCGCAGTGTTGAACTTAAATAGAAGCTTTATAAATTTTTAGGAAACATCTACCCCGATATAGAATTTAAGTTTGTTTTTCAATCTGATAAGCGCATTGAGGATTTGTCACTTTTAAGGATCGCATCCCTAATCATCTTTGTTTGTCTGTTATTTACAAGTTTCCGTGTAGTAGTCGCAAAGCTACTTATTGTGGCAAAACGTCACGCCAGTTTATAATTCACTGCAGAGAGCATTCAGGGTTTAGCAGAAAGGGTAAGACAATCAAAGGCGTTTCATCGGCCATTAGAGATCATGTTAGTAGTACTGGTCATAGCGCTTCTGTAGAGGATTTTGCATTTTAGACAATGCTAGCAGTGAATTAGATTTACTCAGTCACGAGAGCTTACTTATCCTTAGGGATCGTCCCATAATTAACCAACAGAATTCTTATTTATTCCATATTAGGTCATTTCCGCTTGTTTACGTGCCCTGTCTCCTAGTTAGTTTTGATTTAGTTTGACAGGCCCTTTCCCTTATATGCATATACACATACCTATTATGGTTAATGTGTTTGTCTATATGCCCTTCTCTTTTTGGGTACACATCCCAATTTATGGTTTATTTTATTGCCTATGATTTTCGTCGTGGCCTTGGTTCTTTAATACTTATTCATTTCCTGTTTTTAATTAGTTGATTGGATAATATTTTTGGAAGTAGTGTACACAACAAGCTGTTCGAGCGATTTAGATCAATTCAGAAGGAGTATGAATGATGAAATAAAATTGACAACAGTCTTTCTTGAGTTCGACTTCTCGTTTTTTCTAATCCCTTGAACCAGCAAATAAGGGCGTTATATGTCCCTGCAAGATGGGAATTCTTACTGTATGACAAGCTGGACTGTGTACTGCTGCATACATGACTAAGAAGAGAACGCTGAATGATGAAGTGGGATGGAGAGGCTCAATAGGTAGTTCTTAAGATTAAGTCTTTCGTCTCGCGATCTTCAAGTATTGTGCCACATTCAGGGTTTAGCTATAGATTATGGATATAAGTTCCCTGATTTGACGGCCCCACTGACATATGAAAACAAATTGTAGCAAATAGATTGCATGCTAGCCCTAATTCTGATTCTTGCTAGGAAACCAAGAGACTGTTTAATTTGCTTTGCTGCAAGTCACACGCATGCTATCTCGAAACATATTCTCGCAACATTGAACAGCGGTTTTAAAAAATTTCACTCTAAGCGTTGAGGCCAAGAAGCGCATGTATTCCTTATTACACTTTCTCGTTCTATCTTGTTATTTGTGTAGTCTTTGTTACACTTCACCAAGCAACATCTAGATTACACCGAGAATCCTTCCTTCAGGAATTCTGGTGGGGGGGGGGGGGGG
>WIPJ01002197.1:4193-16317 GCA_018155075.1 Cassiopea andromeda | reverse complement strand
GGGGGGGGGGTGACTGGGTCTGTTTGCATTGTTTGCTTGAGAATTCCATATGATGAAAATATAAGGACGAAAGTGATAGCTGATAGTTGCTTCCAGTTTAATTATGGAATTCTAATGAATTCTGTGTTAGTCCATTGGAGTGACAAGTAGGGATAACAAAGGATGATTTAGATTTTTCATGGTGTCACACAATCCTGGATATAAAGTTTCCTTCTGAAAAAATAGCGTTTGTCTCCTTCTCAGTAAGCTAGGAAGTTAAGAGAGTATAACTGGTCAGAGCTGCAAATGCTTTTAGTATCAGAGCACCCAGTTTGTATTTGTTGCTTTGCACTGGATTTACTTCTTGTTTATACCCTATATGAAAAGTATTGCTTTTTAGTTAGTTTTTGTTGCCTTGTTTTGCTGCTTTATATTTTTCCTCTATTGTTGATTTTGCATTTATTTACGTATATGACTGATCATGAAGGTTCGTCATTTGTTATTATTACACTTCTTGAATCCATTACATGTCATAATTCTCTCGTTTGTTGTTATTCGCAGAAAACGACGGCGCAAGAGGTTGTAATTGCTGCTGTTGAACAGTTTGCTATCACTGATACTGGAGGGTAAAAAAATGATTACTTTGTTTATCTTCTTTTCGTTCTGTCTTTGCTTTTAGCTTGAACACTAGTTGATTGAGCCTAAGGCTGTATTGTGGTAAAAGCGTCTGTTATGAGCCAGGGGTGGCGCTAAGGGGGGCTAGGGGGCTATACCCCCCAGTCGGAGCATGTTAGCCCCCATCGGAAGGTAAAAATATATTTTTGCGGAGATTTTTGGCTTTTATTGTACCCTGGTAACTGTATTTTTGCCCTTTCGTCTTAAAAGTCAGCCCCCCATCGGAAAATTCCTAGCGCTACCCCTGTTATGAACAGAAAGTAATGCATCTCCCACCTCGTATCAATCGAACTCAAAACTGCATGGTTCATCCTAATAAGTCAACACTATACTTTGGCCTTAGTACAGAATTACACCCTTTTGGTTATTTGCTAACTCATTGTTCAGTTTCCTTGATTATATTCAATAGGCAAGCTAGAATGCTTTAGCTAGTAAACGTTCTTTTTTTATAAGGAAAAAGTTTATAAGAAAGTGAGGCAGAAATGGTTAAATTCTTAAGAAAATCGTATGAAAATCACGAGGCTCAATTTCCAAAATTAAGTTTTTTTATAGGCCAAAAATCGGTATTTCGTCGTTGTTGCATTCAAAATGTTAAAGATGGAATTCAAATTCAAGTATACAATATTATTAACGAAAGTGTAAACCACTCTAGCCAGTTTATTTCAGTAAAAGTTAAGAAAAATTTAAGAAAATCTCAGGCTCGATTTCGGGAAATGTTTAGAAAATTGAGGCTGAGGCAAAATAATGATTTTCTTATAAAAAAACGTATATACAAACGTACCGTATAAGGTTTTTAGATGCATTTGTGATTAAAGAAGCTGGTTGTTCTACTGCAGAACCAGGTTTTTGTGCCAAAATAGGGATATGTAAAAGTGTAATAGCTAGAGTTAATATTTGAAAGGGAATGAGAGTTTCATATTTGGTGCCAGAAACTGAACCAATGTTTTGTCATATAAGTGGCAGCTTTTTGGTCATTACATTTTGTTGCGTTGTGTTGTACTACGTTTTAGTATAGCTTACTGTTTAACGTTTTAACCCTCCTTTCATGCAAAAGTCCATTTTTGTATGAGCATGCCGTAGTAAATATCTGTTTGGCATAAAATAATTGCCAGTGCCCAGATAAGTTCAAATATGATTATATTATATAAACCAGAGTGATGGCCCAGTGGTTAGAGCGACTTCCTCACAACCGGAAGGTCGTCGGTTCGAGCCCTGGCCGAGTCATACCAAAAATGGCACGCATTGCCTTCTTGTCTGGCGCTCGATGTGAGAATGGAGTGGGGAAGGGGGAAGTAAACATGTGGAACTGCCATTGGACCAGCCCCCACGTTGTAGCCTTCACTGCATGCACAGACGTTGTTGTTGTTTACTTTATTTTGAGTAGGCTGTTATACCTAGCTTTTTCAGCTAATTTAGGCCTACTATGCATGCTGCATCCAGGCATAGGACCCCTAGTTTAACGTCCCTTCCGAAGGATGGCGGAGTGAGCTGTTTTGGTCGTTCATCTGGAAGGTCACCCATCCAGTTTCTGACTGTACACCGCCATGCTTAACTTCAGCTAAGCTAATGGAACTGGTAGGGCCGCTTCGCCAGGGCTACTGGAAACGGAAATAGGAGCCGCCCTGTTAGCGATTGGCTCAGGAGGAACTTTGACTTTTTTGTGATGATTATATTTGTTTCTTTTTTTAAGCAGTGATGGATTGCATTTGTGGCAATATGTTGACCAATAAATGCTTCTCCTTCACATTTAATATCTTGGCTTGCCCAGCTTGCCTTATATACTCTCTTGACATACACGAGGGTGTCTCATTCACTGGGTTGTTTCGTTTTTCTGAATTTGATGATACTACATCCCAATTAAACGTTGACACTAGCCTCCTGTCGGATTGATTTTTTGCCTCCTATCCTTTGACTTGAGATTTCATATGATTGTTCATTTCCCCTTAGACAACCGTATTTCCTTTGTGAGGTTACAGCGACAGAAGATGGTCTCATTAAGCAGAAGCGATTGACAAATTTTGCAACAGATTTGGCTAGTAGGATAGGCCTTTCTTCAAGGTGCGTTTTTGGTTTTTTGCTAACCGTTGCTTCCTATAAATTTCCTTTTTGCAATCAGGTGCTATCCTCTGTTATTTTCCCCTGTCTTATCGTCTCTTCATTATCTCCTGCCTGTCATAATCCACATCTCCAAAAAGGAAAAGTCGTAGCTACGAAGTTGGAATTTCAATTTTGTGCATTGTTTCCAGCATAAATTTGCTATCAACTCAAAAGTTGTTGCTAACAATAAACACTTTTTCCACGATTCTACCCTTGAAGCTAGATTCTCCCTGAGTGCTCAGGATTATTCTTAACTTAATCTTAACTACCAAAAGTATAACTTCTCCCAAAAACCAGAAGAATATATTCAAACCTTTGTTGGTGTTTTACTTCATCATAAAGCAGCAACAAAAATGTAACAGAACAATGAATGTTATATTGATAATAAAAAAGTTGATCTGAAAGCATCATTATTTCTGAAATGGCCAAAACTTCTGGAATGCCTTAATAAAGCTTGAGCCCTGCATTACTCTTAAATTATTCTTAAATTCCAGTGCTTTTGATCCTCAATATCCTTATGAACTTTATTCTTACGAAAAAAGAGTGAACTTTTTAGTAATTACTTGAGTTTCCAAATTTGAATCCTCACATATTAATACATTTATCTTTCTATTTATCGACTTAATACTTAGTTGTATTTTGTATTCTGTTTCATCACATTAAGACTTTTGTGATCGTACAAGTTTTCACACATTTTCACGTGTCACGTTCGTAGAGTAAACACCGTTTACCTATATTCATTCATAGGTATTTTATTAAAAACTCCTTATCCGATGGCGGCCTTTCTACGGATGTTGCACAGGTAAGTCTTCATGATCATACTTTCTAAACCACTTCCCCCACCCGAGAACTTTACAACACTAGAATGACAAAACTATAACTACATTGTCTTTTCTGCTTTGGTCAGGGAAAGTAGGGGAAAGTCAGGGAAGCTTGTAGTGGTCAGGGGCAAAATAGCATTTTCATTCTGAAGGTCAGGGAAATCTTTCATTTTTCACCATCAAAGAAATATGTACAACACTTTAATAACTAGGTAAGAAAATGTGATAATAATTTATAGGTTAGAAAGTTCTATCGTTTTCATCAAACTTAGGATTTAAGAAGCAAGTAGAAAAATCAAACAAATAAAAAGAAATTTCAAAAATGAAAACTGCGTCACTGTATCAATGTGAACAAAAGGAAGAGTGTTAATCACAGTTTACATAACCTTTTTTCGTTTCTCTTTAAGAATTTCAAGTGAATTCTTCATATTTTTTGTATAAAGTTTCTAAAATATCTACGTATTGCTAAATTGAAAAATAAATATCTTACTATTTTTTACTTGCATCATTATTAATCCAATCAGGTCAGGGGAAAAATTTGCTTTTTCAGAAGAGGTCAGGGAAAAACATATAGGTCTTAGAGAAATAGGTCAGGGAAAATTTATGCTTTTGAAGCAAAAGTCAGTGGAATTTTTTTCAGAAAGTCCGTATAAACCCTGTACATTGCGTGATAGTTCAAGTACAGGAAAGTGAAAGATCAGATGAGCATATATCCTATGTGGTTTGCCGCAGTTTTCCCCGTGCAAATCCTTCCTTATTTCCCTTTACTAAGAGTGTATTTTGCAGCTATTTTCTACCCCGATGCATCATTTGGTAAAACCTTCCCTATTGCTTATTTCGATCTGTGATAATAGTTCGGTTTATCAGCAACTCAACTTTAACTTCAGTTATTTATTAAGTTTGTTACCCTTCGCTTAGTTCTTCTATTGTTGCTCTCTTGTATCAACATATCGGACGCTACAACACAAGTTGTTCTGATTTGTATATTTGATCTCTCTGCACTCACAATTTTCTACCCCACTTTATTCAAAGACTGGCTTACTTGCCAGCATTACGCAAGTATAGCCCTAGGGCAAACACTTTTGCCCACCTCTGCCTATTAATTGTGCTTAATTTATTAATTTTGCCCCGTTTTATACGTGATGGTGGTAATGTTATTTCTTGCTTCCGTTGGCAGTCTCAGGCCTCGTTTACACCATACCGGATAGCTCACACAGAGCCTGAGTGAGACTTAGCGCTAGCTAAGTGTCCCTTCAGAGATCGACCCCGTGGGCCATATATGTATCATGCTTTATGTTAAGGTGGGGGCCACAAGTTCTACTCTATACTCTTGTTGTATTAATTCCCATTAGTGGCTTCTTCTCCTATTTTTCACCCACTTGCTTTAGAAATCTTCTTACCATTTTTAGAAGCCAATGTGCCTTTAAGGTATCAAGAGATTAAAGAGTGATTTCCTTTTCTATTTAAGGAGATCGCACGCGAAGGGACGACCACGTTTCTTCAGCTTTCACCCCTTGATGTTGCGAGGGAGCTCACACTTCAGGTATTGAACAAAGAGTTATCCAATTGGCCTCTTTCTCTCATAGCTCTTTTATTTCGATTCAAAAAAGATTAACAAAGAGTCAGCACCATTTGTTGTGAAAAGACACAGTTCTTATAAAAGTATATCCTTCATCTTCCTCATCTTTTTTTATACGTCCAACTATTACAAACTACATGAAAAAAGCAAATTACAAAAACGATACCGCAGGGAGTATGCTCTGTCATAATATCCCTGTGGCCTACGCATATAAGCAATCATTCACCCTCTGCTCAACGCCTCAAAAAGGGAGGGAGGCCATTTGATCTTCTTCATCTCGTACCTACGGTGCTTTGATCGTGTGTGAAAGACTTGAATAGCAATAGTATAATTAAATTTTTTGTAATATAGACTTCCAAGGCTCTTTCAATGTTTTTGGAGTAAGAATCTAGTAGCCCCTTTTTATCGTTTGCGAGCCTAGAACACTAGAGTCTAAAAAGATCGTGAAAGTATTTGGAGAGATTGTATAGAGAAGCATTTAATAGTATTCATTTTTCGCCATTTGTACTGCATTTGAGCAGCGTGTAAGATAATAGTTTATCTCCTCTTTCCACCCCTTTTCGTGGCTTTATTAGCTAAATACCCAGCACATCAAAGGAAGGAGTTGTTTTTTGAAGCTTCATACGCAAAAACTTGATTACGTGTATTTCTGTACAATTCAGGCGTTTCAAGGTTGAATCTCTGTGATTTTCGCTTTAGGATTTTGATCTGTTTAAGAGCATTGATTCGAGGGAGTACATTTACAACTTATTCGATTCAAAGACGTCTGCAAAGTTCAAAAATCTTGGAAGATTCGAGGAGGTAGCTGCTGAGTTTTTACAATGTTTGCCTTCTTTTAATGTGAAATCTAAAGTAATTTGCACTTGAATGATTGTAGTATTTAAAAATAAAGATCAGCTGGTGGATTCCGTGCTGCAGCTTAATTATTCTAGCGGTGTTGGAGTCAAGCTAGGTAGTAGGAAATGTGGGGGTTTAGTCGAGAAGGTAGTTGTTGACTTTAATTTCTTAGTTCCTTTGGTTGTGAAGTGAAAGGTGATTTACATCTCAATGATTGTGCTATTTTTACATAGACGTCAAGTGATGGATTCCCTGTTGTAGCTATTTATTCTAGCGGTATTGGATTCAACCTAGGTAGCAGGAAACTTGGGTGTTTTGCATAATCTTGCAAGACACATTTACATGAAGTGTTTATGAGCATTGATAAACCATCAATTCAGTTTATATCTTCTAAATATGAACTTGAAGGCTTTGTTGAAATTTCAAACTGCTAATCATCACACTAAATGATCACAATAATTATTTGTGATTATTATGAGTGTAATAATGAGCAGTTTGAACTTCCATAAAATCTTTAATTCCTATTCTGCTATAGCTCATTTCCCCATCACCATTATGCTTCTTCTAGTTTGAAAATCTTCCTACTTTCAAAACACTTATATTATGACCTCCAATTTCAGACTGTTAACACAGAAATGTTTTGGGTAGCGAAAGAAGTGTGCAGTGAATTGAATGTGATGAAACGCGTCAAAATGATCAAAAGATTTATCAAAATTGCCAGTTAGTAGTCTTGTTCAATGATATAGGATAGAAAATATATAATTTGACTTACTCCATGACATAGTTATTTGTAGCTTGTGTCTGCCCTACCATTATATTCTCAATCCCATATGTCTTCTCTTTTCCTATTTACCCATGAGGTTCTTACCGTGTTTCCTCTAATGAATGCCACTTAACGCCGCTCTCTAAGTATTTGCGAAGAACTCCGCCCTCCATTGAACGCCGCATCATAAAGTTCGTTTCTTTAAAGAACGCCGCTGCGTTCAATTATTATTTAATTGTTTGCTGTGTTCCTATGAGATGCCTTGGTCCCAACTACTTGTATCTAGAACATGGCTACTTTAAATATGTTTTAATGCTTAGGTTTTTGCACTTTCTGAATTTCTACTGTCTTAGCATAATAATATCAGCATATTTTGTAGCCCTAAAATATTTTTAATATGATTGCGGTTTTTTAATGTTTATTTGCATTTTTTTATACATTTTATTATATATAGCCTGTCGAATATTTGCATTAAGTAATGGTTTTTCCATTTGCAAAGCTTTGCATTGTCTCTAGACCATCTTGCATCTAATCGTAAAGAAGTTCGTGAAGTTCATTGTCATTGATTGTTGCTCTTTTAAATTGTAGAACTTTGCAACGATTTCAAGAATTATAATTCCATGTTTGCCCTTTTGAGGTGAGCTACTTTTAAATTATTTATTTATTATATTGTTTCATTATATTATTGTATTATTGTATTTTATTATATTATATTGTTATATTATTCAAATTATTTATTTATTATTTATTTTATTATTCATTTATTATTATTTATTTATTTATTTATCATTTATTAAATTTTTTAAATTATTTGTTTTCTTATATTCAGCAGTGAACAACATTTCTGAGTCTCCAAATGTAATGCTAATTGTTAGTTTTAGTTCATTAATTTTTCTTTTCTTCAAATCTCGCCGTCACTTTTGCTGTTTCAACTCTTTTTTTTGCTTTTAGTGGGCTAGACCATTCATCTGTCAGAAGATTGAAAAGTACATGGGAAAAAGTGCCGGCAAAATATGTAAAAATTTTCGAGGTAAAGCTTCGTTCATTTTGTAGTGACTTATACCCAATGACGTTTGAAGAAAGCTCAATCATCTGAAACACCATTTCCTGGTTTTGTCCATCTTGATTCTTCAGTCTTTCCTGCCTCTAGTAAGTTGCAAAGTATT
Organism: Cassiopea andromeda; assembly: GCA_018155075.1. NCBI lineage: Eukaryota > Metazoa > Cnidaria > Scyphozoa > Rhizostomeae > Cassiopeidae > Cassiopea > Cassiopea andromeda. Next base: position 8,400 of record WIPJ01002197.1, on the reverse strand, counting down.
CATGTGATGTCATTCATTTAAGGTGCACAGGTCGGTATTATTTTAGTCTTAAATGTTCTGTCTTTCAGGATCTGAAGCTGCTCATGGACCCATCTAGCAATATGTCACGGTACCGAAATCTGTTTAATGGAGAGCGAGCTTATCCACCACTAGTATGTAGCAATTAGATGTATTTATTTCATACTCTGATAAGGGGCATGGTATAAACGTAGTAAATCATCATTTACTCTTATTGTCTTTTGTAATTCTTTTATACTTATATACTAGATTTGGTTAAATTAATGGTCTGTTTCATTTTTGGATTAGATTTCTGAATTTCTTGGAGTTTTTAGTGGAGGGCCTCTTGTAAATCAGCTCCGGCGAAAGCGGAACCCTTCGTTATTCGAATGGAATTGAAGGAATGAATGAATAAGTGAATGAACAAATGAGTGAATGAATGAATGAATAAGTGAATGAATAAATGAGTGAATGAGTGAATGAATGAGTGAATGAATGTATGAGTGAGTGAATTAATGTATGAGTGAGTGAGTGAATGAATGAATAAATGAGTGAGTGAGCGAGTGAATGAATGAATGAATGAATGAATGAATGAATGAATGAATGAATGAATGAATGAATGAACAATTCAGTGCCTCATAATGCAATGCAAGTATATTGTTAATGCGAATCATAAAATTCTATGGTATGACCCCTTTTTGTTTATTTTAAAGCAAAAGAAATGTCTTTCACGGATGGACCATAAAGGGTTTTCAAGTTGTGGCTTTTGATGAAAAGCTTTGTTTAAAACTTAAGAATAAAAACCTTGGCAAAGAACACAATAGATTAGAACCAGAGTGACCAATCAATTGCTTAAATTGCTTTGTTTATTTTGATAATTCCAGTACGTGAAATAACTAGGCTATTTTGAATCATTAGATCGTTTTGAGACGAACTAGTTCCCTCTTCAGCCATTAAATGGGAAGAGATAGAAGAGCTTTGTTCTCAAAAGTCAATGATGAAATTTACTTTCCCTTGATGTAATCCTGTAGCAATTTAACATCCATTTACTAAATTCAAACTGTTTTGTTTTCAGATACCATTCTTTCCAGTAATTAAAAAAGATTTGACGTTCATACATTTAGGGAATGAAACCTACGTGGATGGTTTGGTAAGCGTCCCTGATTTCTCATGATTTGTTCATTGATACTTGACTCATTGATTGACATGTGTTGTCTAAACTAAAATATTCGTATCGACGATTAAAGTACTAGTTGCCTACAACCATACTTACATACCAAAACACATAAGAAAACCTGTTTCTACACTGGGGTGTGGGTGTCACAAGCTCCAGACAAAGGTTCTGTGGGATATCACCAAGTTTTACCGCTTCATTCGGCAATTCTTTTTCATTTTTCGAATTCTAGACACTCAAGAAGAAGTCTTAGGTGCTGTGGCATGAGGGAATGTTGGTAGCCACACTCATTTTGCCAGCAATATGCAGGCCTTGCACCCCCTAAGAAAAGTGTCTAGGAACAGCCCTGCACGTAAAGTGTTGTGCTGATGGTGATCAACACACCACCCTTGCACATCGTAGAAAAAACTGTATCTAGAAAAGTGTCTGTCTTAGTAAGAAAATATTTCAGGTATGATTTATCAATTAGTGGCTTAATAGCTCTGCTATTTTCCAGGTAAATTTCGAGAAACTGCGAATGATCGCTAAGGAAGTCAGAAAAGTCTGTAAATATTGTGCAATTGGATATGTGAGTCTTTGTTAAGTTATGATTCTTATTTCATTCTCATTAGAGCTCAACGCTCAAAAGTCGAGTATTTAATGCTCAAAAGTCGAGTATTTGAAACTTTTGACTGTCGCGAAGATTTTATGTAACTTTGAGTAGATAAAGTAGTTTTATACTCCTGGGATTTTTGCTACTCTCAATAGCCGGGCATCAAATTCAAGTCTGGCGTTGTCTTTGTTCGATTAGAAGACGCGAAGGGCCTAGGATGCTTCATTTTAACAACCAAGATTTTCGGTTGCTAGGTTGTTGGAGAACAGTACCAATAGGAGTGATTTCTAAAATTTCAACAAGGTGGGCTGTAGTTGCAATTGCATAATATGGGCGTGGCCAGTCGTAACCACGTCCATGTTTTTGAAGATGGAAACATGATAATTTAATGTAATTATGATGCAATAGAACCTAAAATTCAAAGATCTCGATAGCCATGTAGCAGTAAAGAAATTCATCATAGCATTATTATACAAAACATTGGAAGCAAGGTCATGATACTTAAGGACTAAGATTTAATTTTATCGAGTGATCTGCAGCATTTTGCTCTGCACACAATTGTGCTTGAGGACCATGACATCATTGCTGTTCTTATCCATCTAAAGGACCCTGGGAAAATGGATGACGTATCAAACAGCAACAGTACTGGTGCACCTCCCAGCATTGCGCAGTCGGTAGTTAGTGTAATGACAGGACAAAACACAATCGGGAGGAGAAGCAAGAGGATAAATAGTGGAATGGCGAATCCAAAAAAGGTCTATGAAGAGGTAACAAGTTGTTTAATGTACCAATGATTGTAATGCTTACTTTTGGTAGCTTTCAAAGTCTTTTAAGTTCTTTTACAAGCTACTAGCATTAGAAGTTAGTATGCTTATCAATTTTTGTGCGACCATAGTGTAATTAGAGTAAGATATTTATTTTACTGCAATTTGCTTAAATATGTGTTGATTTATGGAGCTTGGGTAGTTCGAAGGATAATGGGAAAAATTCACGAGGTTGATGGTGAAGAATTAAAATTTAAGTAATAAATAGAATTGAAGTTGATTAATTGTGAGGAGAATGTGAATATTGAAAGGAAAAGAAAAAAATGTACTGGAGATACAGAGGAAGGAGGAATGAAAATATTGAAGACGAACACGACAAAAGAATCATTATTGAAATGAAATGATGATTAATTATTTAAGAGATAGAATGAGGGAAAGGATTTGGATGTCAGCTTTCAAAACTGCTGCATCTTTCATGTCTGTTTGTGGCCACGTGATCTGGAATTGTTCTTTTATGCATTTTTCATCTTTAAGTATTTGTCTCGTTATGAACAATATTTGATTGCTGTAGCCCAGGGATGTCAAACTTATCGTGGTCCGGGCGCTGTATAAGGCATATTGTGGTGTCAGGGGGGCGGATAGGTTGATGGAGGCCCAAAGAGGGTGCCATAGTCTAGTGATAAGAATTTGAAAATTTGTGCAACTTGTCAGCTATTTCTTATTTGGCATGTTAGATAATACGAGTAAACTGGGGGCTATTCTTGTAATTGCTAGCTATCACAAAGGAGGACAAATGTCCCTAGGTTTCAGTTTGTTCAAAATTCTCTCAAGGGCCACATTATATCATTTGGGAGGCTGGCTGTGCCCTACGGGACGTGTGTTTGACATCCGTGGAGTACCCAGGTTTTTATTCCTAACTGTTGTGATTTTGTCATGTTTAGGCATTAGCAGCTCGCAGAATGCGTCAATACTTAGGAAATCTATCAAGCACAATCCCAACGGAGGCGGAAATAATCAGACTGTCAGAAATATGTGAACCACCACCACGTGAGTATTATTTGCGGTTTCCTTTCGTACACCGATGGTTAGTTCGTGTGACCCGAATGATGCTAAATTTAGTTCTCGCGACCCGAATATTACTAAATTTGGAGCACAGCCTAGGTCAAGGTAGCACCTCAAGTGTTGCTGAAAATTGATCATGGAGTACTGTAATTTGATGTAATTCAACATAATTTAAATTTGTAGAGTTGGTTTATACGTAGGTTTTTGTTGCAGTTTTCCGTATCAAAAACTTGTATTTTTAACTTTTTGTGTTTATACTTTTCAGATAGAATTAGCTGCTAAGAGTACATAGTTTTAAGCTGCAAATCGTTATATTCATTTTCTACCCTTGATACTGTATAGACAAGCGTATGTATGCTGATGATTGCATTCATAATTATTAGTTAGTAGATCTATTGTTGAAATTGTAGCATCATCTACTTTAATGGCAAAGAGGAGACTACAAAATACATCACCTATTTCGAATAAAAAGCCAGAATCATTAGATAGGCCGAAGAGTCAATCATCTCCGGTACATGTAATTGGTAAGAGTTCATAATTCTAATAAGAATACATCTGTATATATATATATATGTATATATATATATATATATATATTTATATATATATAAATATACA
>WIPJ01002187.1:14566-33261 GCA_018155075.1 Cassiopea andromeda | reverse complement strand
CATGCCTCAATGACTTTTTAATTTAATGCCTATTGTTCTAGGTGTTACTAAAAGCGCATAGCACAAAGACAATTGTTTAGGCGTATTGTGCTTGCCTACATAGCACTTAGCAAACTAAATTGCTGTGAAAGCGTATAAAAAGCATTAATATAACAAACTATTTGTCTTATAGCAAACAAAGTGCTCCAGTGTGAGTTAAATTCTAGAGCAATGTCATATTCACATTAGTTTAGCTGAGCATTACGTTGAACGAGGCAACGATTTCAATGTGCCATTTGTCTACAGTTTCTTAGCCTTATTCTTGTAGTTCTAAAAGTTTCTTAAATTTTAGGCTGTCTAGTACTAGGTTACTTATAAACTGGTTCCTTATTAAAAAACGTGCATCTTGTGTACTTATATCAAAGAACAAAGACTGTTCTGTGCTACATTAGGGCATCGATGAAATGTGATTATAAATGATCATGATCATGGTTGCGGTGATGTTTGAGTTTTATGATGATGATGGCAACAATATATGATAAAGGTGGTACTGTTCTGTGTAGTGAAAATGCGCACTGATGGCACTTCAACAATGATTAATGACGATAACTGATTCGCTGTAATGATTCATGATTGGAAGTGACTGTTTAGAATGATTATACATTGATCAATAATTTTCAATATGGTGGTCAAAACAACTAATAATTATCGAGAATTAGAGGTTCCCATGCACTTGTAAAGCCTTACCTCTTCTTTGGTCCGCATTGCATATAGCGGTGTGGGCACTTGCACTCGCAGTTACTAAGATATGCCGGCTTTTTACAATCGGACGCTGTCAATGCACACTCGGATCTACATGACGTATGATTTGCAACTATGATTGATTCTTTTTCGTGTGTCACCATGTTGTATGCTTTCAAATGGATCACCTCCTTCGTAGCTGCAACACATCTGTGGTTTACCTCTTTTGGTGAGACAATCCTGAACGCAGATCCTTTGCATCTTGTTAGCGACACAAAATATGGAAGGGTGTTGTGATTCGTTGCTACAACTGCAGGCTGTAAACTGCATTGTATGTTCGGTAGGAAATGCCCCTCTAAAGCAAAAGATATTGATGTTTTGACTCAAATGTTAGGTACCGCTCAAATGTCATTGTGACTCTACTGATCAAAAAGCACCCCTTCCCTAAAAGCATTTAAGAAACCACTTAAGTCACCCTGGTTTTTGCTTTTCTATTCGCTGTATGTAATACGTGCTATTATTATCGTAATTCGTAGGATATTTTATCTCAGACTAATTGAAAAATAGTTTATTACCAAACTGATTTTGTACCCCTGAATAAAGATGTAAAAATGAAATGAAAGCTTTACTGAGGGGTTGCTACCTGCACAGGCTTATCCTACCAGGAATAGGGATAGTGCTACCAGGGGGGCTTGGGGGCTAGAGCCCCCAATACATTCACCGAATCACCCCGTCGTTGCCAAAATATTTAAAAGTTTCAGTTTCTAAGCACTGTTTCAAGACCTGTTTTTCTTTGCTTAACCCAATTTGAAGAGCGTGAAACATTTCTTTCGCCCAACCAAAACCCTCTGTAAGTAATGAAATCCACACATAGCACTCTGACCGCATATAACTTAACGAACAAAGAGCACGGACAATGCACCACATCATGTGATTTTTCGTAATTGGAGTAACGCACTGACGTCAAAAGTGACTGCAACAATTCATTTATTTAAATTGCTGGGGCTATGTAGAATCGTGCTGGCAAACCACATATTTGCTTTCCTTAAGAATGAACGCTAATTTGTACGAATAAAAAATAAAGCAAGACTCAAACTATCGATTTGGAATTTACCCTCTAATTTTCATGTGAATCTATACCTTTCATCGCCCAAAAATCTGAATGAATCTTGGCTTGAAATAAAAAAGTTGAAGAAGACAAATCCTCGGCGAGAAAACCTAGATTGTTTAGGCCTAGATGTCTTAAGATGTGAGAAATGGAATGATAGATGATTATTGAACGACAAGAGATGTGACAAGCGGACAAACGATAGTAGGCGATTACGAAGAAAATAATAACATCGTTTGAGATAGCGATGGCTAAGCGGTAAAGGAGTCCTGTCAAAGCGCGTGCAAATTACCTGTAAATATGGCGAAGAGAAGTGCTTGTGTTGTTAGCAAGGCCAATGCCCTTCTGATCATGTCTGCTTCGTTTCTTGACTATCAGCCGATAAATAGCCGCTTCTTGTTAAGTCTGACTCTTTCTTTTCACCTCAATCTCTGATTATAACTCCTGTTTCATAATATATAGAAGCCTTTGTATCTCTGACCACATAACTTCTGTTCGAATGGAATTTGAAACCAGTGGGCTGTAAAGTAGTCACTTCCGGCATTTGAGCAAAGAGAGTCATTGTCATTTTTGAACTGGATGTGACGATATTCAACGACACACCTATATCTATTATTAGACAATTGATTACACTGAGAATTGTCCAAATACGGAAGAATGGAATGGCATGAAGTCTTTACAGTTTTCCTGCAGTGAATACGATATCCCACCCCGATCAAAATCATGCCGCTGCGTGGCTCCTTCTCACTCACCGAATTCTCGATTCTCGTATATTTATGTAATACTCATATAATTCCGTGTTGTTCGCCCCCTCGCTGGCTAATGTAGCATCACAATCCGGGCTCTGGGAAGTTAATAATCAGCAATTGAGTCCCACTGGTCTCTTATTTCTTAAACTATGCACAGTGACGGGCCACATCAGAAAAGTGTGTTTCTTACACGTCTTGTGTGGGACAATGGCGGGTTACAGCCAATAACAAATGCTTCACTGTTAAAGATCTCCAACATTGTCATCGCATGTCATATACTTATTCATTCTATTTCCATAAAATGTGGACAGTGGGCTCAGGACTGTGTTCTGACATCACAGGATGGGACACGTCAATTTCTGAAACGAAAATTGTGAAATTGGAAAATGTTGAATTTTTCAGCAATGTTTCCCCATGTCTGAAAATTGCTTCAGACAACTGGAATCGCATTCACAATCATCAAAACACATCATAAGAAACGAATATATTGGACAGGTGAATATAAGAAGCCATTTTCTGTGTCATTAAAAATGTTAAGGCTTTTCAACAATCCTTCCCTTGCTCAATAATCGATTTCAATCAAGGGTATTTTGACAGGACACATAACCTAACAATCTAATATTCCACCTAACTTTTGTTTTCTCGACAGATTCTTGTAGAGGAAGGCTTAGGCTTTCAAAATCTTCCATGTGACTTTTTGGAAACGTCTGAGTCACGTAATCTATGACGTCATTTCATAGTCAAAGTCTAGACAAAATCCTAAATGGCTCTTCACTGGTTCAGAATTTTGGAATGAAAATTGCATATTCAGGCTCGTCACAAGACAAGCTTTTGCTTGATGTACATTTAGACATTCTCTTTGGAAAAATGCTTCATAGAAACTTCAAAACTCTCTCTGCTAAGTCTCACGTATGAGATCATCTGCGATGGTATCACCGGCGTGCTTGGGGAGGGCTGCAGCCCTAAAACAATTTCATTGAGCTCCCTGTTGGCATCTAAGTTTTTGAAGGCTTCTAAGTTTTTGAAGACTTAGCGGTGTGGGCATTTGCACTCACAGTTACTAAGGTATGCCGGCTCTTTGCAATTCGACGCTGTCCATGCATACTCGGATCTATATGTCGTATGATTTGCTACCCTGACTGACTCCTTTTCGCGTGTATGCATTGAATTGGATCACCTCCTTCGTAGCTGCAACATATCTGTGGTTTACCTCTTTTGGTGAGACATTCCTGAACACTGATCCTTTGCATCTTGTCAGCGACACAAAATATGGAAGGGTGTTGTGATTCGTTGCTACAACTGCAGGCTGTAAACTGCATTGTATGTTCGGTAGGAAGTGCCCCTCTAAAGCAAAAGATATTGATGTATGGACTCAAATGTTAGGTACCGTTCATTATTTACTGAGGGGTTTTTGATGCTACCAGGTGTGCTTGGGGGCTGAAGTCCCCCGAAATACTCACTGAGCCCCCTGTCACTACCAAAAACTTAAAGGCTTCTATGTACTGCAGGCACTTTCAAGACCTGTTTTCCTTTTCTTAAGCCAATCAGAGGCCCCCGTTTCCAGACCCAGACATTTGCGAATACGGAGAAAAGTTTATCTTTTGGAAGCGTATTAGTGGAAACACCAAGCAAAGTCAGACATCGTTCTATCCGTTATGATAAGTAAAATATCTCCGGATATTTCACATTGAAGTGAAACATATTAGATTACGTCAGTCAAATATGAACGAGGGTGGCCCCGCGAGTAAGCCCTGTTTATAACTGCAGTGAAGGTCTTTTTGAGAATACTTTAGCTTTCAACACATTTACAGTTTATAATCTCATTTCTGTTTTTATCTATCGTGCTTTCCATATCTGTTCGTCATATAAGGCCTTTCACAGTCAAATATGCAGCATTAAACAGTTCCTACAACAAAATCGTTTTCCATCACAACTTATTGATCGGATTATTAAAAGGTTTCTTAAAAAACAATATGTGGTTGATATAAAGCCCAGTAATGTCCCTAAACTCCCTATACTTCTTTTTCTTCCCTATCTAGGTGTCTATAGTGCAAACCTCAAAAAATGACTTACTAAATTTCTTGGTAAAATTTACCCCCATGTTGACCTGAAGATTGTTTTACGGGCTAATAAACCTATTGGTAGCCTTTTTCCCTTTAAAAATCGTGTCCCAAGTCAAATTTGCTCAGCTGTTGTTCACAAGTTTACGTGTAGTAGCTGCCAGGCTACTTACTATGGCAAAACATCACGCCATTTCATTGTTCGCTGTAGAGAGCAACCAGAGGATTCCGTTTCAACAAAATCTGCAACGATAATCTTTTCTTTTCATGGCTTTTCAGAGCACGTGAAGAGCTCTTAGGGATTGGATTAAAAAATAGGAAGTACTCTTGAATTTCTGTTGGATTATAGGTCAGGCAATTCATGTACCGAGTTCTTTACTTCTGTTATATAAATTATTATTGGCTAGACATGGCCTTGTTGGGAAAAGGAAACTTTTGAAGATGAAATGTGGTCCTCTTTATCAAATATCTCTTTCTGAAGAATAGCCTCTTTATATCTGTAGAAATTCAGGTTCCCACAAAGGAACTTCTCAGAAACTACTGCAATACATCATCTAACTTTACCTAAAGTCTTTCTTGAGGTTTTCGAGATCCTGTGATTAAATGCAACATTGGCTGTATCTTGCTTGTTAGTAGAAAGGTCTGTTTCTTGCTTGAAGAGAATAAAAACATACTTTCATCTTAGGTGCCTATGTAGAATTTATGTGCAAAAAGAAATAATAAATGACCTAGAAAATACACACCTTCCCTCTACATTCTTTAATTCTGAATAAGTTCATAGAAAAACATGGAGGCTTAGTTTTCCTTTCATATACAACTAATTTTTTTGCTGTCTCATAATCTTTGAAACACTTGCCTTCTATTGAGCTCAAAAGCAAATATTCTATATTTTTTATTGTAATGTATTTCTTGTAAGAGAATTAAAATGAGACATTAAGTAAAGTTTTGCTTATTGAGTGCACTGCTGTTGTGTCTTTCGAGTAAAGAAACTTCAGTTGTTTCTTAATTTTGTCAAGCAGTGCATTACCTGACTATGTCAGGAACAATTGTTATAAACTGGTACCCTCTACTTTCTGACCACACCTTCCTATTGATGAGAGGAATTCAATGAATTATTAAAGGCAACCTGTTGTATACAGATGACACTGCCTTTGTCTGTCAGTTAAGAAAGCTCCAATGGCTCTTTAAGTTTGTGAAGCAAAGCGTTAGCTGATTATATCAATAACGTTTGCCATGAGATAGGGATCCTTATTTTCTTATTGTAATTTGCTGTGTACAAGAGAATTCCAATGAGTTGTGAAAGGCAAGTTTTGTGTGCTGATTGCAAGGAATTTCTAACAACTGAAGAATTTCTGATCAGTTTGCTTACCTTGTTGGGGAGATGAGATTGATTTGTTCAAAAACGGTTTGTGCTCAACGTTTTACATCGTAAACGCATGCGTACAAGCGGCTTTTTTGGTAGGTGACGTAATGCTACTTACGATGGCTTTTAAAAAGGTCAAACGGAATGGCGGGAAACCAGCAGTGCAAAATCTAGTTTATGTTTGCAACATACACTTTATGTTTATGTTATGTTTATGTTTAGTTTATGAAGCAACATCGTGTGTGAAGAAACAAAAATCGTTCTGCGCGTGCGTTTACGATGTAAGAATTGTTCAATATGATTGGTCGAACAACAGATCACAAGCTTTGTTTAAAACAATAGAGCATCGCTCTCGTCTCCCCAACAATACCCCTAACTTCTTCATTGCCATGGATTTGGTAGGGCTTCTTCAGTACAACACGGAAACTTAAAGAAAAAGCCAAACTCTTGATATGGGGTTTGAGCTTAATTAATTGTAATTGTTTGATGAGGTAATTGCCCTTTGCAACTGTTAATGGCAGTTACTTAAAAGTGAAATTTCAGTTTGTCTAGAAACTTGTCATATTATGTGACTGAAATATCAGTGATGTTTCTAGCTGTCTTATTATGCACACTTGTATTGTAAGTGCGCAGTGATAATTGCGTTGATGATACGTTGATGAATTTCGCATGACCAACTTTTTAGAGCAAGCTTCGCCACTGCGATGAACCTTCTTTCATTTTGACTAATGACGAAGTCGAGCTGCTTCTCAACATTACAATCGAGTATAATGCATACAATCGATGTTAAATGACATTGACTCGGTACATATTCCATTAAAGTACACATATATTGCTGTCAGATTGAACGACAAAGAATCTTCGGAGATTCTTTCTCTAGGTCTCATCAATACACTTCAAGTGTTTTGGTGCCAAACCAATCAAAATCTTATACACGTTTTTCTTTGGTGAAGCAACTGTTTACTTCTTCCACTAATACGCTGTGTATTCGAAATTTTCCGGAGTCAGGAAAATACGCTCTAGCCAGCGCATCCCAAAATCTCCTTATTTCATAGTTTCAGTGGAAACGCAAGGCCAAATTCAACAGCTTTTTCTCCGTATTCGCAAATATCTTGGTCAGTGGAAACGGGGTCTCATCCAATGACCGCATGCAATTTATCGAACAAAGTGCATGGACAATGTACATCACGTGATTTTCTGTAATCGGAGTAACGCATTGACGCCAAGGGACAAGTGGACTTCATTCAGTCACATAATTCAGGCTATACAGAATCGTGCTAGTGAACACGTATACATACTTTAAGAATGAACACAAAAATTTACAAGTAAAGAATGACGCATGGCTCAAAATAACAAAGATTGGGACTTTGTACTCTAATTTTCATGTGACTTTCATACCTTTTATCGCCCAAAAATATACGAATAAATCTAGGTTTGAATTGAAAAAAGGTTAAGAACATAATCCTCAACAAGAAGTTGGTAAGGAAGGTACTCTATAAAAAATTTAACAGCTGCCTAGATTTCTTAGGCCAGTCCTAAGTATAATGTGATTAATAGAAAGAAAAATGATAACTGCATGATAAGAGACTAAACAAGCGGGCAAAAGGTAGACAGTGATTACGAAGAAAAGTGTGACATGGTACCCATATCTCGTGACGTGACACGAGATAGTGATTGTCACCCAGTAAGAGTCTTGAATGCGCAATTTACCTGTAAATATGGCGAAGAGAAGTGATTGTGCTGTCAGCAAGGCCAATGTCTCTTTGATCATATCTTCTTCGTTACTTCACTATCAGCGTACAAACATTCACTTTTGTTGACTGTGATTCTCTCTTTATCACGTCAAGCTCTGATACTAATTTCTCTCTCATAATATGTAGAAGCTTTTCTATCTCTGACCGCATAAGTTCTAATGGCGCTCGACAAGGTGAAATAATACGAAACTTGAATTTTATAAAACGAAACCAATGTCATAATAGATAGATCGATTTAATAATACGAAAATGAGATTTTACAATACCAAATGAATTTTATAATACGAAAAGTTGAATATTATAATACGAAAAGCTCAATTTTTTGATACAAAAAGTTGAATATTTTAATGCGAAAAGTTGAATATTATAATATGAAATAATTCCGTGACATTCCCTGACTTTCTGTGTAAAAAGTAATGCTTTTTACTTGACCCAAGGTGAAAAAGCCCATATTTTTCCTATACGAGTAGGTACTAAGCAAAATATAGTTATAGCAGTCTTCACCACATAGGCCTATAGACAGCTGAAGTGAAATGGGAAAGGGGGTACAGATATAGAAGTTCAGTTAAAATCGCAAAGCTTTTGTATGGTACATATCTGTGTGCAATGAATCAAAAGTATTTTGTTTTCTTACATAAGTATTGCACTGGAATATGGAGTCTTTGGTATTGCCACCAGAAACAGATTTTCAGGTAGCGACCTCTAGATATTTGGAAAACGCCCTTTTGCAGAGTGGAATGCATTTTTCATCATTAAACTCTACCTGAGAATGGGAAACTGACCCCTCCAGCCAGTAGCGTGGTGGCATAGATTGTCTTGGAGGGCAAGAAAAAATTTGGCGCCCCTTTGCAAAGAGCATCTCACATTCTGTATTTCGAGCTACCAAAAATCAAATACATTTGGCTTTCTGAAATGGCAGGAGCGCTTACATTCCTACTTATGCTCACGAAGAGTTCCTGTATTTTCATTAGAGCTTTCCCATATTTTCCGCAGAAAATGACCCTGCACGGAATAACTTGAGATAAGACATGACAGCCAATGATGACATGCGATAGTAGTACGCCAGGTCTTAAATGTAAGCAATCTGGGGGGTCCGGGGGCATGTTCCCCGGAAAGGCGTAAATGTCTATTCATTCTAAAAAGTTTCCTAAATTTTGCATTTTAATTCGTCATAGGAAATTAGAAGTCATTTTCATCAGTCAAGTTGTATTTGTAAGGTGCAGTCAATTTCTTTTTTATTGTTTCACACTTTTATTGTCCTGTTTCCACCTATGCCAGCTGGGCCAAAACATCTGGCCAGATAATATCAAACAATACGCAAGAAAACAATTGAAAGTAACTCGTATACCATAAGCTTCTTTTGTTCAATAAATTTTCCTCTTCCAGCACTTCAGATTAAGCTGATTGCCTTTCGCATTGTCATTCTTTTTTTCAATGTGATGAAGGTAAAACGCTCTATTGAACTGGCGAAAAACTGTTTCTAGCACTTTCACTAAATTATAACTACTAATGGTACATTACACTTAGATAATGGTACACAAAGACCTTAACTTCTCAATCGACATCTTTATTTTGGTCTTTTAGCACCCCTTGAAAGTTGCGCTTAGCTCAGGGCATCTTTTCACATTGTCACTACTGGGTGATTGGCTCAGTGGGCCCGAAAAATTTTTTAAGGTAACGCCCTTCAAAGCTTCGGAAAACGCTTTTCTGCAGATTAAAATGCATTTTTTCATCATTCACTTTCATGTCGAACTAGATTAGCTGCTTTCAACAGAGAAAATAATGTAAAACATTCTAAGTTTTTATTTTGCACGTTTAGCGCCCATTAGAAATCACGCTCAACTGATTTTAAGCTGAGAAAATAATGGAAAATATCAAATTTTCTATGAAATTCTTCAAATTGCTCTTTAGGGCATCCTAAAAGTCACTCTGAACTGATCTCCAACTGAAAATAATGATAAAATCCTTTACTTTCGAATCAAAATTTTCATCTTGCTGGGAGCAAAAGAACGTCAATTTTAGTGGCCTACATTACTACCCTTAAAAAGACTCCCGAAAGCTCGTCGCAGAATACGTTCAAAATTCTACCCTGACCATTTGACCAACTATTGTGACTAAAAAGGCCAAAGAGAGCACTGCATCACTGGTTGCATGCCAAGCCACGCCAGTTTTTACGCCAGGAGTGCGCCAAATGCCATTTCTAAAGCAAAAGTGCGCCAGCTTAACGAAATAAGAGATAGCTGTCCGCCACAGACCTGTGGCGTGACCTCGATGCCAGTCAATTTTTTAAATATTCCACCACGTGTACGCATGCGCAACAGGGACTAAAGGGACTTTCCAAACGGCTGGGGTTCAGTAAAATTGTAAAGTGAAAGAAGACGGACAACGCTAAGGAAATAGCGAGTACAACCAAGTAATGTGTCCACTTATTTAATATTATGTTGTTGTTTCATATCACTAGTGCTTTTGTCAACATTAAATTGCTTGTAAAACTAATGGAAATTCTTCTTTGTCTGCAAAGTACGCTTGGACAGTCTGTTCGTCATTAAATTGGGGTTGTGCATCCCACCAATAATCTTTCATAGCTTTGCCCCCGGTAATGTATATCCATGCCTCAAGATTATACAAAAGAAATACATCAACAGCTAGTCAATACAATATGCAGTCACAAAGCGGAAAAGAAATTGTATAGAAAGAATGGAAAGTAAATACATTTTATAATCCAAAATGTTGTATATCTAAATTTTAGGATCAAAGTAGATATTTTATTTAAAAGTTATACTTGCTCAATAAGTGCCAATATCTTTGGAGGGAGATTGGTAGATTACATTCCTGTTCCAGGTTTGAGAGCCTGTTTACTCTCTTGACATCATGCCTATTGACTTTTCTATGAGTATCAAAGAAGCCCAACATTTTGGATTATAGCATGTAGTTATTTTCGCTTTGAGAAGCTATGCCTAAGTATGTGCAATGTGCTGCGTGGCAGTGCATTTGTGTTTATGGATACTAGGCCGATTGTGATTCATGAACTGCCAAACTTTTGCATTATGAAGAGTGCATACATACATGTGCATGTAGATGTGGTCTGGACCTGCCATTTGGGAAATTAGGTTTAGAAAAATTTCTGGTATAAATTTTTGTCCTGGCAATGATGTATTCAGGTAACATGTATGTCATTGTCATTAGTGGCCACTTTGCACCAATAATCTTTGTGAATATTATAAAATCACCTCAGAATCTGTAGTGTTCTGTAAAATGTGAGTTTGCTGTCTTGCGAGGAACCCTATTGTTGAGTGGCCATTAAGAATCCTTTTCCATTATCAATGTATTTATATGTATTCCTTAGTGAAAAAGAGCTATCTTTCAGTATTACAAAAATGAATAGCATGCAGATAAGCAGCATAAATTGAATATAGGACTTTGATGAATTGTGCAACTGCATTTTATGTATTACTTTTTTGTTTCATTTCATGTGTATAGTATTGATCTATATACTTTCATCATCAATACTGTATTTTTTGTACTTGGATTGGAATAGCTTGGAAGCAAATAAGCTTTTAGACATATTTCAATGTACCTTCACATTTCACAAAACTCAACCCTGAATTGAAGTGCCTGTTCTCTTCCAGAGATATAATGCTTAAAGAAATTTCTTCATCCCTTTCATGTAATACTGCAAATTCAAAATCAGAATTTCAATCTTGATTCCTTTCCCTCTGCTCTATATCAGCATTTCTCAAATAGTGGGGAATTACCCTCAAGGGGGATGAGATGCAGTGCTAGAGAGGGAAGCATATGACCCCAAGGAACAGGAAAACATACACAATTTTTGTAGGTAATAGCCTTATTGATAGCAAATGGAGGCAGGGAACAGTTTCTCTTTCTTTTTAGGGCCTTGCAAAGCATAATTGGGAAGCACTGCTCTAAATATATGTAATCATTAAAGCTACAGCCTTAGGATATGTCCATTGGACAGTGCCAAGAGCTCTCTTATCTTAGTTTGTCTCAAATATCATAATTTTGTTAATGTCACATATACATTATGCCTTTTCCTGTGCCTAGATAGACTATAAGATTTTAAATGCACTTTGAATATGTACTCTGTGAATTGCATGCAATTAGGGAAGTGAAAGTGAGCATACCAACCTCCTCTGCAAAACAGATTATATGCCAATGCACTATGTATTGTCAAAGCTGATACTAGTGCATGTTCTCTCTAATTCTCTCTCTCATCCTCTCCACTCTCTCTCAATCTCTCTCTCTCATCCTCTCCACTCTCTCTCAATCTCTCCTGTGTTCCTTTTCCCTCTTTCTCCACTTTTTCCACTTTCTCCCATTTTTATGCTGTTATCAATCCCTTGATTATTGTGTCTCTTTGGCCATCCATAGTTTTCTATCTCATACTTTGTCTCTCTCATTTTTGCTCTCTTATATTCTCTTTCAAGCTCTCTCTCTTCTGTTACCTTTCATGTCTGTTCCCATTGGCCCTCTATTTAACATTGTTTTTTCTCATTGCCCACCTCTAATGCATTATATAATTTCTATATCTTGCTTTCAGTTTCTCATTTTCTTTCTGTAATTTTCACTCTACTATTTTCTATTTCATTTTCTCTCTTTCTGACTCTCTTTAACCTGTTTTTCATATATTTATGAGGAGTGGCAATTAGTTATATTATGACTCCTTGTGATCATTTGGAAGATGCTCAAATTGTCTTCAACAGCTCCTTGCAATTCCTTGCATTGTGAATAGCAAGCAGCTGCAAAGATAAAGAAGTTATACAAGTAAAAACAATAAAATTGAAATTCTGCTTCTTTGTATTGCTGTGTAGCTTCAATCATAAAAGTTGTACTGGAATGTTATAGTCTTTACAACATTCTCACCAATGATTTCCAACATAAATTTGAAATATTAGCTGCTGAATGAAGGTTGTCAGAAGTATGGTTTTGCACAAGAAGAAGCCAAATGTTGCTCCATAGTATGTATAAGTATGCATGAGAGGCTCCTTAAAATAGCAAGAAAGACATTGGTTGGTTCATGGCATGCAGTGACTGAAGTTCCTTGTGGCTAGAAGGAGTTTTAATGACTTACTATACCCAAATCATGCATAGGAGCACAGAGATAACAATATTCAGCAGAGGGACAGCAATTGTGATAAGATGTTGTAGTAATAGATGTTGTAGTACTGATAATGAAAAGAACAATGATGATAGTGATGTCATAAAGGTGTGAAGTCCAGAAAGAAGACGCGTAGATAAATATATACTAAACTTGATATCATATATAACTATTTACAAATTTGATGATTGATAACGTAAATTTAGCTTAAACCTAAGGCTTGAGCCTGTATAGGAGTCATAAAACGTGAACCGAACTGAACTGGTTTTGATATTTACAATGCTATATAAATGTCAGAACAATAAAATAGTCTCCAGGCTACTAGAGCCATTAGTTCCCAGACCTCAGTATTTTGTTCGTATAAATCGTAACGTGATGAGGGTTGCTGCAGAGTTTGAAAAAGACTTGTTTGTGTTTGCTCCTCCCGAGTAATGAAATTTTTCAAACCATCTGTAAATAGCTTAAGGTCAAACTGTACACCATTTCCAGAGTCCCCTAGTGAACCTCTAGCTTTTTCTGGCAACTAATCCTCAATAATAGGGATGATAAAGGAAGCACAAGCGGGGACATCGATCCTTAGTGCTTGAAGGGAGCGTAGATCTCCCACCAACGAATTATAAAATTTTCTTAAACTAGAAGCTGATTGCATAGGTTTCGGTAACTTAAGAACGTTCGAAACGTGGGCACGGATGATACGTCGGGGTTGACCGAAATTTTCTTTTAACGTAGCTTCTAATACGGATTAATTTTCCTCTGAGGGAATTATGCCTTGAACATTTTTAGCGCTTCTCCCCTTAACCGGCCAACTAAATACATAAATTTCGAAGATCGAGGGAGGTCATTTAAACTACCAACCTGGGGTTGGAACCTTTCCCAAAAACCATTCCATTCCGTGATTTGTCCATCGAAGTTCGGCAATTGTAAGTCAGGTAACTTAGAACGTAATGTAGACGTATTCGTTATTGATTGATTTTGAGACACGGGGGAAGTTTATGGGTTTTTCTTCTCAAGTTCGAGGAAAAAGTGAATTTTATTGAACTTATCTCGGTTAGCGTTTGTTACCTCGGTAACCTCGGCAAAAAATACGTCCAGTTCATTTTCATCTTGTATTTCGTCAAGAACGACGGCGCGATCCTGCTCTAACGTTAAGCATTCCCGAAATTGATTGTGAAGGGCTGCAGCGGCAGATTTGAGGAAAGTAATATCGTCATTTGATACATGTTCATTCGTTAGGAGGCCAGATACTTCGATACTTCGTTGTAAGTCTTCGTGAATGCTCGTCGAAGCTGATGTCTTTCTGACTTCATCTTTTCCAACGGTGTTTGGGGCATACTTGAGTCGTAACGATCGGAAAATTAACAGCAATAAACCAATCCTGGTCACGGAAAAAATGTGAAGTCCAGAAAGAAGACATGCAGATAAATATATACAAAACTTGATATCATATATAGCTATTTACAAATATGACGATTGATAACATAAACTTAGGTTAAGCGTAAAGCGTGAACGTGTATAGAAGTCGTAAAACGTGAACCGAACTGAACTGGTTTTGTTATGTACAATGCTATATAAATGTCAGAACAATAAAATAGTTTCCAGGCTACTAGAGCCATTAGTTCCCAGACCTCAATACTTGACAGAAGGTAATACAAAAGCTACCACATTCCAAACAGATTTCACCAGGGTAATCTGCCATTTCGTGTGTTTGGCACTGGTTCTGAATTGCTGCCAATTTTTTATCATGCTTTTATGAGTCCTTGCATTTGATTGCAATCACAAACTTAAGGAGGTTTTAACAGCTTGCAATATACAGTAATTCATTGCCACTAACTGTGTTTATATGGGAATCAAGCTTTCTCATTTCTTCTCACTCGTTTTCTCCACAGTTGCTATTTCCCGCTCTCTATCTCTTGCTTTCTTTCACCCCTCTCCTATATCTTGTTTTCTACCCCTCATTTTCTTTCACCCATTTTCTACCTCTCATTGTCTAACACCCGTCTTCTTTCTCTTGTATTCTGTCATTTTTCTTCACACTTTCTCTCGATTTCTATCACCCATTTTCTATCTCTTGTTTCTATCATTTCCTTCAGCCATTCTGCACCTCTCTTTTCCTAACTCTCATTTTGTATCACCCGTTTTTTTATTTTGTTTTCTATTGTAAATGCCTGAAATAGCAGCAAAGCTCGATGGAATTATTAAGATAGTCCATCAAAGGAAACTCGTACAGCGTACCGATATGCTCAGGAAAGGGACACGTTTGTAGCGTACTGCAGTACAATTGATAAGAAGCAACTGTTTTTCTTTGATTGTGTACGCGTAAACTACTATAAAACACTACAAAGCCAATTAACGAGACGAACCAATACACAATAAACACATAAATAAGTAAACATAAATTCAGCGGAAAATTAATTACTATGCATAGTTGCTTAATCCTGTAAGTAAATACAAACAAGCTTAAGCCTAAGAAATATAACGATCAAAATGCGTAAACATAGAGATAAAAGTAAACAGAAGCTTACATTATGTCCCAAAAAACCCAATGGTAACAATGTATACGAAGATCTGCAATCTATATCGAAGCTCAACTTTTATATCGAACGTTAAGAAGATGTAGCTAAAAACACGTGTGTTTGATGCTTGCTCCGATTCTGAACTAAACTACGATAGGTATAGGAAAACTACAGCCCGCGGGCCACCGCATGCGGCTCTCCCACTAATTTTATCCGACCGGCCAATAACCGGTACGAGCTGTTGTAGGAAGTTCTATTTTTGGATTTGCTTTCCCAATGCAAAGATAGTGCGTAGATGACGACCCTGTTAGGGAAAATGCTACTTTTGCATCCTGAGTGCAATCAGTGTGGCCCGCATTTGGGGCAGACTGTCTTTTTCTTGGTGCACCAGTTCTTTGGCTTGTAATGTTGGTTTGCATGCAAATGGAAAGCTTGACCTAGTCTTTTCCTTTTCATTTTAAATCTTCGAAATTTGATGAAATCAGGTTGAAGGATCAGTTTCTCCTGCTCCGCTTGAAGCCAATGATGAAACAATTACAAGCTATACTGCAAATGGGCGTTTTCCGACGTTTTAGAACACATTGCATTAAAATTTTTTTCTGGGGGCAAGGTTCATATGAATCAGATTTGTTTTTGTATTGTACACACTTTTTTTATAAGAAAAAAGTTTATAAGAAAATGAGGTTCAAATCGTCAAAATCTTGAGAAAATCGTAAGAAAATCACGAGGCTCAATTTCCAAGATCAAGTGTTTTTATAGGCCTAAAATCGGTATTTCATCGTTATTGCATTCAAAATGTTAAAGATGGAATTCAAATTCAAGTACACAATATTAATAATGAAAGTGTAATCTATTTTAGCCAGTTTGTTTCAGTAAAAGTTAAGAAAAATTCAAGAAAATCTCAGGCTCAATTTCGGGAACAGTTAAGAAAATTGAGGCTCAGGCAAAATAATGATTTTCTTATAAGAAAACGTGTATTTCCCTTTCTTCTAGTGCAGAGATGGGCAAACTTTTCAGTAAAATCATCATCACCCTTTTTCTATCCGGCATTTTCCATATCTCATTTTCTTATCTTGCGCTTTCTTCTAATTTCTTCTATCACTTGTTTGTTGTATTCTCTGGCACTTATATCCTTTTTTGTGCTCTTTTCAATTTCTTTCTCGCATATTCTATTTATCATTTTCTTTTTCTGTCAGCCTATCTCGAAGTGTTTATCTCTCACTCATATTGTCTCTCAAATCCCTTCTCATTCGCTATCTATTGGCTTTTATCCATTTTCTCTCTCATTTTCTTTCTTTCTTTCTTTTTTATCCTGCATTTTTCCCTCAGTTCCTTTGTCTTGTCATGTATTCGTCATTTCCCCCTATTTTCCATCTGGTGCTTTACCTCATTGTCCATTCCATCTTTTTTTGTTGTTCCTCTCATCTTCTATTACTTGTTTCCTTCATTTTTATGTCTCACTTTTAATTTCATTTTCTATCCTCTTTCTTCTATCTTTCATTTCTGTTTGTTTTTTGTTTTTGTCTTTCACCTATCTCTTATTTTCTTTCTCAATGTCCATCCATTCATTTTGCATCCCATCTTCGATCCTGTGTTTTTCTCTCATTTATCGCTCTCAGTTAGTACTTACTGCGCCAATGGGAGTAATAGGTAGAAGAGCAATGCCAAGTTGAAAATTCTGTATTTAAGAGTAGAGTTTCTACTAATTGTTTGGAATGTAGCATTGTGTTTTACTTGATACAAAATTAACCAAGCAATATTTTTTAAAGAAGCTTTACTAATGAAAGAAATAAAAATAGATAAAATACAAATTCTACTTGGAAAATATGTGTCAGAATCGCGCGCAATTTACCAGCCTTGTTTTGAAGTACCAAATAAGAAGTCAGAACTTCATATGCCGCAGTTAAAACTTGAAAGGGATAAGTTTTGAAAAATGACTTGGAAGTGAAATCTTTGCGCCACTTTTGATTTTCTAGATTGCATGCAATGAAATGGGTGATCGTACAAGTGCCCCCCCCCATTGGAACGACAAGACGCTACTTCACATCTTTATTTCTTTTTTCGATCTTGTTTCGAGTCTTTTTCTTTTTTGTCTGTTTCCGATGTTCTCTTTGCCCTATCTAAGTTTTTGTCTATGTTTGCATCTACATCACTGTTAATTTGTATTTAATTGTGTCAATCTGTGCATTGGTCAGCTTGAACTGTCTTTATATATAAGAATTTAGAATTTGTGGTTCATGTTATTAGTTTCATCATGAAGTATTTTATTTTCTTAGACATGGTTGGATATAATGGCAACTTTCCTACTCCACTTGCTGAACATCATAAATGCCCTTGTTGTTCTTATGCACTTCGAGATCCTTTGCAAACGGAATGCGGCCATAGAATATGTAAAGAGTGCTATGCAGATTTGCAACGAAAAAGGTACCATATATGCATTAGAATGAGTTTTGTTGATCCATCACTTAGGTCGTTTTTTCGTCAGTAAATCATATTTTTGTACATTTTTAGTGGAAGAACTGGTCAGATTATTTGCCCAGTTGATGGATCCATTGTCTTGCCTCACCAAGTGTTCCCAGATATGTATGCTAAAAGAGAGGTGCTTAACCTTGCGACATACTGCATGTATAGAAATAGTGGCTGCCAATGGCATGGGGTCTTGAAAGACTATGAGGTAATATAATCTTACCGCTCACTCAAAATATGAATATTCTGTGAACTTGCATTGATCACCTTCCGTTTGCAGACTTGCATACAATAGCAGAGGCTAACAATGAACACAACAGGTTGGGCAATGATTGTCTCCAATTGTCATAGAGGCAATGATGAAGGAACATAGGTCATTTGCAAGATTATGGGGGTATTTTGGTATTATTGGAGGCATTTTACGATTGCCATCATCACTACCATCCTTCCTAGTAACCCCTACTTTTATTTAAGCCGTTTAATCTTGAGAGGAACATCTGCTAGCGTCTGTTAGTAGACAAGGCTGTTTTGTCACTGGCATGGGTTTATCTTTTATGCTTCCGGGCTTTCAGTGACTCTGAATGGACTAAAATTACACCTATAAGAAAAACAAATATTTCGTAGTGTTTCTTTCATTCCCATCATATATGTTTCCGCGCAGTTATAATTCATATTCAGGTGGACTGTATTTCTGTTTCATATAGGTAGAGGTGTATACTATAGGCAGCCTCAGGTTCCATTTTTTTCAGGTAGGTAAATGAGAATAATATAGGCATCCTCAGCCTTCCATCCTTCTGAGGTAGGTAAATGAGTATAACATAGGCCACCTCAGCCCTCCATCCTTAC
>WIPJ01002184.1:351792-375199 GCA_018155075.1 Cassiopea andromeda | reverse complement strand
GATAAAATTTATTGACTGGGCCAAAGAGATGAAGGAAGGAATACCACAAGATTCCTCAAAATTTTGGGCTGCAGTATTCTTATACAAAAATGCCCTGGGCGAGAGGCCATTTAAAGAACTCGCAAGCTATGCACTGTCCTGCCTCACAACACCAACCAGCAATGCTGTTGTCGAAAGAATATTTTCTTACGTTACTGCAGTCAAAGTAAAGCCAAGGAACAAGATGTCTCCTGTCATGCTTAAGGCAATCGTGCGCATCAAAACGAATTTGCATTTCGAAAATAAATGTTGCAAAGACTTTCGTGTCATTCCAAGGATGTCAGAGCTGTTCAATTCGTCCATGTATGCAACAGAAGGAATAAATGAAGATGATGATAATGATGTGATGATGCAAGATGAATAGCTTGTATGAAACTTTATTATTTTTGCTTCATGCTTTGTTTGTTATTAACTTTAAATTTGTTCTTGTTTATCTTTTATAATTGTTCAGTTGCTTTCAGCTCTCGAGGTTCATGATGTGTTTTCCTAATGTATATCTACGCATGCGCATAGCGATGCTTCATGACATTATTTTAGTTTGGCCTATTTTTGACCAATTTGGCCACTTTTTTAAGCTGGTTTGGCCTGCTCGTTTCCAGACCATCTGGCAACCCTGAAACAAACTGTTGTATCAAACGTAGAATAGATTAAAGTTTGGAGAACAGCATTAGTGATCAGGGGTGTCCTGACGATCTACTTGAGGGAGCGACTCAGAACGACAGTCCGGAGTTATTTTTTGTCGGAGCTTATGACCATATTCCAAATTATGTTTGAGGATCTAGTAACATTTGCACCTAAAGCAGAAAGAGGAGACCAAGGAAATATTCAAAAAGAAGGATGAAATGTTCACGTCAGGGTATACTTGTGGACAAGCAGCACGTAGCACAGTAATACAGGTCAGATGTTAATCATTATTTCAAAATATTATTTCAAGTTAGCTACCAAGAATGTGTAGGTTAATGTATGCTGTGTTTGCAGCTGTTGACATAATCGTAGAAGAAATATGAATATGAAATAACGGTTGCTATTTACTGTTCACTGTTGGACCCAATCCGCTTTTTTGTAAGGTCAGCTTCCCATATGCATACAGAGGATGTTGATTTGTGCCCTATGGTAATTGCATATCACTAGTTAGTCACTTTCGCTCTATATCGCATATACAGCAAAAGTGGTTAATAATATTGCAGACGTTTTGTCCTCATAGAAACTTGTAGTAGCATGTGGAGCTATAAAGTGTATAGTAAAAATTTTAGAGGATATGATGTTAATGGCTATGTATATTTGGGATTCCCATGAAGTTTTAATTTTCAGATTGTGCAGATGGAATGGTAACCACAGAATGTCACAATGATCCTAATATAGGATTAGAAATGGCAGAACAACATCCAGAGTCAAGCATCCCTAGAGATAATATTATGCGCTACTTGATGATGCTCTTTAATTTTAAATATACATAGATTGTTGATCCCCCTAGAATTGTCTTTTTCCTTGTCATATGTAGCATTTGTCTACTTGATTAGTTATCACTCTTCCACTCTCTGTTTCATCTCTGTCTTCCACACTGTCTCCCATTTTATTAATTAGTAGCTGTGAGATTTTCATGCTCATTAAACAGTGAGTGGCCTAATTTAGTTTTCCTATGTCATAAATATTGCTACCAAAATTAGGAAATTAACAGAGAATAACAACATGATATTTGTTTGGGATTTTAATTCTCATTATTCTTGCAGCTTGATGTGCAGGGTTATGATATGTATTTAATGCAGATTTTGCAGTGCAAATCTTTTACTACAATGGATGCTTCATTTAGAACCTTCATAGTCCAAGACTTTGATGTTGCTCAAGAAAGATTGATGGTAATATAATGCTCTATTTAAATGTACTAAATATACTTATATGCTTCTTTTATGTTACTGGTTTGCTTTGTCAGGTAAATAGGAAGATTTATATGTAATTTAGTAAATACCTATTTAATTTCATTTTAGGTACATAGCTTCCAATTCATAGAGAGGCACATGTTTGATCTCATTGGTGAAAGTGAAACTACCTGGCTTCTATCATATACATGTGATCTCAGTCACAAGAAATTCATTTCCAGTTTATCCAAATCTGACATTAGCCATGGTTACATATATTTGTTTTCATATTGTCTTAAATTAAGAAGCATTATTTTGCATCTGCTCAATTTCATTATTACTATGTAATTTTGAAGTAAAAGCAATTTCTTTAGTAGATCTCAAGAACATACTAGACACACATCATGCTCAGTGTTTGCATGTGTTGGTGGGCTGTGATCTAATAGAAATGATGGGCTGGGTCAATAGCATAGACCCAAGGCTGGCTCCAGGAAATTTTTGTAGGGGGGGTGTAGGCTACAATGTACCGAGTAGAGTAGAGTTAGATGCCGCATTTCAAACAAAATTTTCAAAAATTTACCAACCGAAAATTTGACTTTACCGACTGAATGGCCAGGATCAATCGCTGGGGGGGGTGTCACACCCCTACACCCCCCCATGGAACCGGCCCTGCATAGACCCAATTGAATTAATTACAGGTTTGATAAATTCATCTGCCCTTACAGCACATAATTAGGTGGAAAGGAAAGAGAGTATCTCCATTCTTTTATTTTTAGATTATATTTTTTGATTCATAATGGGAGAGATAGGCACAGTACAATGAAGTATATCAAACTTCTTCATCTCACATGTGCCAGCTATTATAACTCACATAAGTAGCCACTGACTGATGGAAATGAGAAAGACACATGGTTTTTATGAGTTCTTAGGTACAGTCATTTCATATTTTGGCTTAAAGGGTAACATCAGGTTATAGTTAATACCTAGCAGGTTCTAGAAGATCTTTCTTTCTCATTGGAATGGCAAAAGAGCTAATTGCCTTTCATTCGATTCTTAAACCAAAGAATGAAGATAATCATCAATACAGTATGGTAATGCACATCACTTTGTAGTGATGCGACAAATCTTTGTCCTGTACTCTTGTACCCCAGGTACTCTTTGGTGGAGAGTATGCTTAAAGGATTAGTTTTTTTCCATTTTCATATATATGCTATGGCTTCGAGATGTTCGAGGTTCAAGAATCGCCCAACACACCTTTCACTATTCTGTGCACTCGTTTCAAGGATGGTGTGAAGTTTAATGCGTTTCTGTTATAGGGATATTTCTCTTGTCTGTGATCATATGATGCATTCTCAGGAGAGCAGTAAATTTTTATCTAGTTTCACCTAATCTCTTTTCAACTTTTTGTTTCTCGCAGCACCAAAAGTCATTGTTTTTTACAATGGCTGTAAAAGTCTGTTGGTACTACAGAACTTTAATACAGTACGAAACAGCAGCAACATTCTTTTCATATAGTATGTCAAAAGAATGTTGCCGCTTTTCGTGCTGTATTAAAATAGCTGTAATCTGCATCAATACAGCCTTAAACGCGACCCTGTGCTCTTCAAAAGCACGTCATTTCTTGTTGACCGTTTTCATTGGAAGAACCATACAGGTACGGTATCGATCACCAAATAGACATAAAGACTTCTTTTCTGTTTATTCCTCTGTGTATTAAATGAAGATTGAAAATAGCTTTTAGATTGCATTGCTGTAATATAAGCAGTAAATTGGATAGTACGCAGTCACATTTACTGAAACATTTTCACATAACCTTTACAAAACTCATCTCACTATATTCTATTTACTGTCTCAGCTTTTTGCACGCAAATCTTATGTCTACTAATGGCATTGTCGAGTAGTTTATTATGAGAATTAGAATTATTTAAGACATTACTTCTTTTCTGTTTGAACATTCTGCAACACATCGCTACTATTGCGATTCACAGCTTATACCTTATCCGAAACTTCATTGTTAAAGCAAAGAGTGCAGTCCAAATCCTCACATTTAAACTATCATTCGGGAAAAAGGTTTTATCAATGAAATGTAGCCAGTGGTGCAGAAGGAAATCGATAGCTAGAAGAGCTCTATTGATCGCTGGGGGTGGGGGACACATTTATTTATTGATCGCTGATACTGAAAATAAAGCATTCATCATTACGCATGGTAAACCACACAAACCAGCTTCAACTGACACTATTTCTAAATGGGTCAAAGATACACTCAAGGATTCAGGAATTAATGCAGATGTGTTTACCTCCCATAGTTGTCGATCTGCCTCTACGAGTAAAGCATTCTCGGTGGGCGTTCCGCTGCAAGAAATCCTCAAAAGAGCAAATTGGAATAGAGCTGAGACGTTCAAGAAGCATTACAAACGGACTATTATGCCAACTGTTAGTGAAGACGTCAATTACGTAAAATCAATTCTGGACAATTCTTCAGTTAATTTAGGAAATTCAGCATAGACTTGTCCTGCTATGATTTCGTTGTGGTTATGTTGTTGCTGGGATTAAATTAAACTTTCCCACCAGTCTCGTTTACGTTTATCATTATACATTAGAGATTGTACCTATGTTCTAATTGAGCTGGAACTTTCACCTTTGGTTATGCTTATTTCTTATATTTCTTTGCTATACGCAACATATTACCTTACTTATTCAGGCTTGAGAAATGCTTATGTACCGGTCTTATCTATAACTTGATAGATATTCATGGTCACCTTCTTGATATAGATTCCGGAATAACCAGGGAAGGTGATGGGTTAATAGAATACAAGAAATTCCATGCTGAATCAAAAACTGTCCCTTGAATTATAAGAGATTAAATTTCAGTCAATGTTAATGAAATCAATATCAAAATAAATATACTGTCTCTAAACACAAAATAATTTTTTCACAGATCCATTATTTGAAGCAAATCTAGTAGTAACTCCTAGCTTGACCCAAAAAACAGCATAGTTCAATGGTCTAATTATGCAAAGTAAAGGCCATGTTCATTCCTTAACTGTCCCCAGAATGAAAGTGAGCTCTCAAAATTCAACCAATTTAAACAAATTAGCTTCCCTTGCTTCCATTAAATTGCAATAATAACTAATAGTAATTTGATGCTCTAATTATTTGAAAAAGATGCAACATTGATTACCAGAATGTCCCAAGAAAGAAAGTGAGTCAATGGCCCAATTAAGCAAAGAAAAATCTATGCTCACTCCTAGAATGTCCCCAGAATGTGAGTAAGTCCAAATATCAACCAAGTTCAACCAATCACTGGCCCCCTTCCAGTAATCTGCAATAACAAGTACAAATAATACGGTATTTTATTAATCAGAAGCAAAACCAATAACGAATACTGGAATGTCCCAAAAAGGAAAGTGAGCTTATAGCCCAATTAAGCACAGGAAATTCTATTTTGATTCCTGGAATGTCTTAGGAATGAAAGTGTATTTAAACTTCAACCAAGTGTGACAATAAACATTAATTATTTGATACTTTAGCTAGTTGAAGAAAGTAAAATATTGACTATTAAAATGTCCCCAGAAGAAAAGCGAGTTTATTAGTATAGAAAGGAAAGAATGGAAAGGACCCATGTATGGATAGGAAATTCTATGTTGATTCCGTGAATGTACCCAGAAAAAAAGAACGTTCAAATATCAAACAATTTTATTTGATTTAATTCCATGGTTGCAATAATGTGCAATAATAACTATAAATAATTTGAGGTGTTAATCATTTAAGGCAAATCCAAGATATATATTCCTAGCATGTCCCCAGAAGGAAAGTGAGTTAATAGCCCAATTAAGCAAAGGAAATTCTATCTTGATTGTTAGAATTTCCCCATAGTGAAAGTAAGTTTCAACCGAGTTGAACTAATTCACTGCCCATGCTTGCACTAATTTGCAATGAGATGATATGTTGACAATTTTACAACATTTTGATTACTAGATCATCCCGAAAATGAAATTGGGGCTTTTCTATGCCTTTGAAACTGTTTGAGCTAGAGTGCAGACACACTAATATACTGAAACTATTAATTGTTAAGAAATTAATGGTATATAAATATGTCAAATGAGGAATCGTATTCTATCATCTACTTTTGTAAACCCAAGATAAAGCTGGTGTCTAGAAGGTTTGAATTACAAACTCAGGTACAAGGAATAGTAAATCACACATATACTTGGAAAGAAAGGTCGAACACCTCAGACTGATTTTAGATATTGGTTAGTTCCATAGAAACAATGATATAGAAGCGCCGAAAGCGCTAGATGTCCAACTCAGGGGGTTTGCACATTGAACCGAGCGAGGCAAATCTTGTTTTGGCGGCCGTTTTTATTGGTGGCAAAAAGGATTATCGCCAGTACTGAGCCCATATAATTTGGTGAAAAGTAAGGGCTGATTTCATAAGGTTTCGGACGGATTTTAAGCGTGTAAAGTAATGAGTTAATATGAATTATCTCTTGTCCTTTCAATTTTGTTTGAATTTTGGCAATCTGTGCATTTATCGCGACGTTTCAAGTACTTTAAAGGTGGCAGTTGCTGCGGTGTGCTTCTGTCTTATTGAAATAAAGTGTTTTGCAAACACTCTTCATTACTTATTTCATTGTTATTGGATTTGGAATTTGCTGCAGCGCAATGCTCAAAAGAAGAATTCTCATGGTAAAACAAAAAAGTTAGGTTCTAATGAATGTCTCCATGCAATAAGATGCATAGTATGCTGATGCTTGAAAATAGGAAGGTCAGGGACTTATCAATGAATGCCTCTATAGTATAAAATGTACAATATGCTGATGCTTGAAACTTAGGGGATCAGGAATTTATCAATGAATATCTCTATAATATTACATGTATAATATGCTGATGCTTGAAAATAAGAGGGTCAGGAACTTATCAATGAATGTCTCTATAGTATAAAATGTACAATATGCTGATGCTTGAAACTTAGGGGATCAGGAACTTATCAATGAATATCTCTCTAACATTACATGTATAATGTGCAGATGCTTGAAAATAAGAAGGTCAGGAACTTGTCAATGAATGCCTACATGTTGGTGCTTTCTGTCATTGTCTCTTAATTTTTGTTCTTATTGAAGGATCAAATGCATCAAATTCCCTTAAAAAGAACCATCTTTGTTGATTGCTGTCGAACACCAATTTTGTCCTTATTTAATATATCTTTTGTGTAATGTTTCTCATAAGTGATAAGACGGAGACCTACATATTTGTCAATTATTTTTTTAAGAAGTTGAGAAGAATGCAGGTCTTCTGTTAGAAGTTCATGATCATACATGTGGTCATAAAGCTGTGGAAAAAAATTCTCTCTTGCAAGTTCTTGATTGATCAGGTGAATGATCAAAAACCTTAAATTTTTTTTGAAGATATACCATGTTTTCCTGAATTCACCCCCATAACTGCAACTCGAAAAGCTTTTTCGCACATATTTACTATTTTGACTACTTGCAAAGAGGGAAATAGGAGACCACCACGATTCTTTGAATTAATTAGTTGAAAATAAATGGGACTGCTAAAGACAGTGTAGTAGTGATCATTAATGGCTGGCATAGTTGCAGGATTCAAGTAAAGAGCAGCATTGCATGGAGGGCATTGAATTGTTTTGCTAAGCTTCCTGACAATATATCCAGCAATGTATCCTATAATTTCTTGCTTGTGTGCTGTCAATTCATATGTCTCAAGGGATGATGTAAGGTGTTCTGTATATTTAGAATCCTCTTCAGGTACCTCTTCTTTCTCTACAAGTAGGGCTCGTCTTTTCGTCCATTTCAGGGCAAAAATTGATCCAGCAGCTTGGTCTTGGAATGTAAGACAGTTTCCATGTTTGGAACCAACAATTGAATTTCTGAGAAGAATTCTTTTCAAACTTGACTTTAGCTGCTGTACATTTGGGTTGTTATTAAACCCATTTTTGCCACGTATGCATGCAAACAACAGTTCTAAATGGTCTTGAGAGAATTTGTATGTTAGTATGTATTGGAAGGGATTGTCTTTTCTGGTTAAAAGCAGATAAGCTAATTCCCTTACACTTTTAGAAGCAGCAATGAAGCCAAGAATAAATGTTTTCCTCCTATGTCTTATTAATGGGACTCCAGATTTATCTGTCAGTGACAAAAGATAACTGATTGATGTATCAATGGTGGACTTCCATCTTGCTGCATCATAAAGAAATAAGGGTTTCTTGAATCCCTTGCCAAATGGGTTTCTCGAGTTTAATAGATCAAAAAGCTTGTCAATGATACGTATAAATCTAATAGTCCCCTCTGCATCAGCAAACTCTGGATGACCAGAAGTCATCAGATATTCTATAGTCATCAGATATTCTATAGTCATCAGATATTCTATAGTCATCAGATATTCTAGAGCTGCATTGTCAATGGGAAACCTGTGGTTAAAAATAATTATTTATGTTTATGTCCATGAGTTATAGACTGACTTTTAGTCGGAAAAAGTTTTACTTATAAATTAGTTTGCAACCACTCAAATCCTAAAATAAGGGCTTACTTGTCAAAGCTTGTGCAGTTGTAATTCAAAGCTATAGATTTGTACTAATGAAATTGTGTAGTTCCTCAAAATGGGCATATCTACTTTTGCATTATTGAGAGATGTATTATATGTGAAAGTTAAGGATGTGGTGTCAAGTTTTTACTGGGATACATCTTCCAAACCTCTTCCTTTATCTGCATTGCAGTCTTTCCTACAGAGCTATAGTTTTCCTCATCTATCAACATTCATAAAGCTTTATATTGTTGGAAAGCTTTAAGATATAATATAGGTTTAATATTTTATGTATTGTTTATATAATGTTTATTTATAGCTAAGTGTTAAATGCTAATCTGGAATGAAGAAACTGCCCAGCCACTGTGCCTTCAAAATTTAAAATTTGCTTAGGGCTAATATATACATGTCAAGTTTAATGGCAGCCATTGCAATGCTTTCCCAAGCATTAAGGAAACGTATAAACAAAGAGGAACTGTAACATAAAGAAAAATACCTCGCAGCAAAAATTTTATCTGTAGCATCTTTACAGGTCTTTTCCCGTGGGTAAAAGGAACATGCAGGGCTGTCTGACTTCAGGCCTAATTTCTTCACTCTTTACTCGGTCAAGGGAGCAAGCCTAGCCTAACAATTTCAGCTGAAGACAAGTCTCTTAGCTTTTCTAATTCCTCTGACCAAATCAACGTTTCTACTTTTTGTAATATGTCCATTTTGCGGTGTATTTCCTAGAAGTTTGGCGCGGAAAAGGATCGTATTTCCAAAGTGAGGCTTCATAATAATCGATCCATTGATTCACAGGTGAACATTGTGTAGTAATTGGACGGCAGTTGTGCGGCAGTTGTTGGACAGATATTCTTTATTTATGGCTGATCTGCAACTGCCGCCCAACTACCGCACAGAACAATACAAACCAGATTCGTTCTCAATACTTGTTGGTAAAAGCTGCGCGGACATCGAAATCAAGCATGCAAAGTGCCGCACAACACTTGCATGGCATAAATTATCAAAATTGAACACAGGATGTCCGATCACCAAATCAGAAGTTGCGGAATCATCCTTATCGCCTATTTTGTTCAGATACGAGGCTAAATTAAAATTTAGAAAAATAAATGGAGTCTATATGCAGATAAACACAGGGATTCAATATGTGAAAATGGTAGATTCAATTATGTAGTAAGGCTGTGAGAACGATTAAAAAATATTCTATATTATTTAGTAAACTTGACTTCCTGTCTTCCGTAGAAATGTCTAAGAATGACTGCCTTCCTTAAGGCACGGGCGGCACACTGGATCCACCCCTGTGAGCAGTCGCATGATTGGAGAACCAACCTCTTGTGAGCAGTCACATGCTGAAGAGCGATTCCCTAAGCTCTTCTTCATTTGCAATATGATCATTGGCGTACGGAATCGAGGCACCACGTTAAAATAGCGCCAAAATATGAATGAGTGTTTGGAGGATTGGACAGTCGAACGTGGTAAGTGGAATTTGTTTGATAATTTCTTGAATAATTGACGTAGAGCGTAAAGCATGGTAGCATTGTAGTGATCTAATTGAGAGCTATCGAGTGGTATATAATTTATTTGGGTTGGGTCACCTAAAGGGGGAGAGGTCCAAAAGTGCATTAATGTCCAGCACTTGCAGCTGCAGACAGACAGACAGACTGATTGAGGAGGCAGCAAAGACAGGTCTACAGGTAAACACAGAGAAGACAGAAGTCACCAAGGTGCTCAACAAGCAATCAATGCCGATCACTCTAATTGGGGACAACTTGAAAGAAGTAGACTCTTTCACTTACCTGGGTAGTGTTATCTCAGTCTTGGTCAGCACAGATGAAGATGCAAAAGCCAGGATTGGTAAAGCAAGACATGCTTTTATCACCCTGAGGCCAGACTGGAGGTCTACAAACATCAGTGCAAGCACCAAACTACGTATCTTCAATAGCAACGTCAACTCCGTACTACTATACGGATCAGAGACATAGATGGTGGCAAATACCTCATCCAGCAAATTGCAGACTTTCATCAACAGCTGCCTCAGGTACATCCTCAACATCAGATGGCCAGAGAAGATCAGCAACAAAGACCTGTGGCAACAGACAAACCAGGGCCCCATCACTCAACAGACTGCCAG
This sequence comes from Cassiopea andromeda, assembly GCA_018155075.1. Taxonomy (NCBI): domain Eukaryota; kingdom Metazoa; phylum Cnidaria; class Scyphozoa; order Rhizostomeae; family Cassiopeidae; genus Cassiopea; species Cassiopea andromeda. Next base: position 364,633 of record WIPJ01002184.1, on the reverse strand, counting down.
AAGGAAGTGGAGATGGATTGGCCACACCCTCCGGAAAGCACTCAGAGATATCACCCGTCATGCGAATTGAATGGAGCCCCAATGACAAGCGATGAGTTGGTCGACCCAAGACGACATGGAGGCGATCCAGTTAGGAAGAGCTGAAGACATGTGACCTGAACTAGGAGGAAGTCAAGAACATTGCCCAAAACCGAGAGCGGTGGAGAACTGTTGCTGAGGCCCTATGTTCCACAAAGAATCCAAGAGATTAAGTCAAGTAAGTCTTGATAATACATATGAAACTTATCTTTGGTCGTTACTGCCAATTGCGTGGAGGCTAAGTCTGATAATTCTGTGATTGCGCATATGTTCACGCATAGTAAATTCCTATTTGCAAGGATACAAAATGGCGTCCAGTAAAAAGTTGCAGCGATTGACAAAGCTTATTGCTAGCCTTGAGATAGGGATGAGTGCCTCTAATAGCAGAAAGGAAACAAAAGATACTGAGATCAACCAAGAGGAAACTGGATTATAAATATTATCCTACAGAGATTATTGAAATAGATGGACCAGGCAAACAAGTTAAGTACGACGAGTGGAGGAATCTAACTGAAGGTGATTCATCAGAATTCTCTATTGTTAAACTTCAATGGCTAATTTTACCTGCCTGCAAGAGCAACTTTCAAAGACAAATCTTTACAGTTTTGTGTACGAATGAAGCTACAACTTCATTGGGGGCTTCCAGGAAGCCAGGATGGATTGCCCTGAAGTAAGATTTGAACGCACCATTAAAGGCCACATGCTGTAAGACAAGTTGGAAAGAAATTATGACTTTTTTGCATTTCTTGGTAAAATGTGGTTTGTTCTAGTAAGAAAGAGATGTGGTGACTTCAATATGTTGTTGCAGGAACATCTAGTTTTTAGTTGCAATTAAGGCCACATAACTTTGTGACTTTGTTAATGTTGGTCATTGATTTTTGCCATACAAATTTGAGCAGGATGCATAAATGGTTATCAGCATTATCAGCTCAGTTGGAAATGCTAGGCATTTTCCCAAATGAGTTCTAAAACACTGATGCTAAGGGCTTTTTTTGCTTCCAAATATTGTATTCTGTTTTTAAAAAAAAATCATTTGCTGTAGTGCTTCTGAATCTCTATGATTTGAGGATTGAAAGTAGTCTTTTGGTGCTTGGTCATTATATTTCTCAAGACCCTGCTGATTGAAATATGATATATTTTTGTATCATTTCATAAAAACTGAGGTACATGACAATGAAATGCATGCATGTATGGTGTTACATCTCTTGTTTGATATATCTTTAAAAAGTCTCTGATCCATTCTTTGACTTTTCCTGAAATGTATTAAGAACCTCAATGGGTGGGAATGTTCATTTCATTCTGAAATACAAACCTAGGAACCAAATAAAAATACTTTGTAAAATTGCTGCATCTTTAAAGCCAGAAAGTAAATCTTTTACACTAATAGTCTTACACATAAGTAATTTCTCAGGCCCTATTAAAGTGTGGCACAGAAGTTTTTTGTGTCCTTACTAATATCAAAAGTAAACAGAATGTTAGGTGAATTTAAGTACTTCATGAAACAGTCCATCTGCTTGTGCTTAGCAATGTCAAAAGCAACAAAGGCAACTCTCTTATCAATAGCATCTACAGTCTTAAGTGCCAAAATAAGGTTTTCTAATGGTAGATCAAATATATGAAGGAATGGGTGCAATGTGTCTATTATTACATGGTCCATTGGAATGAATTCAAAAAGAGATACATGTTGGCAATTATTTTTCCTGCTTATAGAGTCTTTCTTTATAATTTCAAGTCATCCTTGATAGTTTTGTTTCCTTGTCATTTAGAGGCCATTCCCTGGAGACATGTCTTAGTACTCTGGGACAAAGACACCAAATGCAAGCAATCTTTTGATTTGCGGGTCCTATGCCACCAACTGTAGCAAGAAATTTCCACCCGGGTTCCATCACCATTAACTTTTATTTTTAAGATTTCTGAAGGAACTAACTTTCTGACTGTGACAAGTCTTTCAATTTGGTCACATAAACTAGCTGCTAATGATACCTGAACACCATCACTTGCTCCAGGAGTTGGGGTTAGGTTCCAATGAGCATTTAATCCTTCAATTCGTTTTTTGAGGCTGTATGTTGATGGAAAGTCTTTACAAAGAAATGAGAGTTCACTCCAAGCTTTATTTGAAATGTTGAACTTCTCTTTTATATATAGAAGCAAATAAACATCATCCAACACACTATTTTCCAGTCTTTCATTATCTGCAACAGTCGAAGATGCAACTTCCTCTTCATCTAATAGACACAAGCTGCCATATGATTGGTTGAAGGGATCAAAATATTCCACTTTGGTAGGAACCAGATCATATAGGCCAATAAAGTTCAAGGCTGCTCGACAATCTGACCTTAAGTCCTGCTTAATTCTATACTGGCTGCGGATTGAATATTCAGAAAATGATCTCTTGCTCCTTGTTTGCTGCTGCTTTTTTTGTGCCATAGCCATCTTGACAATACTTTTGAAACAATTTTTCCAGTAAAGAGAAGATGCAGTCACAGTTGAGATATCTTTCTGAAGCTTCCTATTCTTTGTTTGGGCATCAGATAGTTCTTCTTCTAATTTTCGCTTTTCTGCAATCAATTCTTGGTTTTTTTTAATAAGCCTTATCTGATTTGTTTCATGGACAAATATAGTAAGCTCATATGGCTTGCTTGATTTTAATGTCTCCTCAAGACGTCGAGCCTGCATTCCACCTCTAGCTCTCTTCCCTCTTTCTAAAAGTCCTCTAATCTTTGTATCTAGACATTTACAAATTCTTGGAGTTGCATCAACATCCTCCAATGCAGCCTTGTCTAAACTGTCACGTGTAATCTTCTCTATACAGATCTTTCCATTTCCTTTCTTCTTGTGTTCTTTAGCAATCTCAAAAATGAGATACCTGTATGAAAAAGTATCCAAAAATTGTCAAACAATTATCAAACTCTTGAAAATTTGAGGTCTAATTCTAGATGGTCATTTTGAGAACTATTTGGTTCTCACTCTTAGCCATACATTAACAACAAAAAGCATCTTGGAAGCTTACTAGTTCTTATGTTATTGCATCATTGCCATGTCTTCAAAAATATTTAAATTAGTACGCCTTGAGACTAAAGAGCTTTATATTTTGCCATGAACCACTCGTATCAGTGCCAAAGTATTTTATACAAATATGATGTATTTGTATCTTTTCAAATAATACTATTCAAGAATAGTATACTTACTGGTTGATTTGATGAACAATATAGAGTTTTATACTTTTTACATAGCCTTTATATTGTGCCATGAACTACTAGTATCAGTGCATAAGCATGTAATGTCTTTGTATCTTGTCAAATAAAGAAAAAACACACAGTTCACTTACTGGTTGATTTGATGAACAAAACTTGGAGACAAGGAATTCAACGAACTTTGGTGAGGCTGCTGATCCCCCGCCAAAGACACCTTCCAACTTGCTTCCACACAGCTAACACTTTCTACTGAATACACAGAAAATACTTGAATGCACAAGGCTGCACAAAACCTAGATGCCACCTTATTAGCACGTCTTTACTTACAAAATTACACAATCTTTTCGCAATATTCCTTCGATAACTTGGCATCAATCGATTCGTGAAAGCATGCCCTTTCCAAATCTACCCCTGGAAGATGGCATTTGGCAACTGCTATTGCGCAAACGAGGCTTATGTCGAAGTACCCTTACGCAAACTGTCCGTGGCGTAGATAATCATGCTAGAGAATCAGGTCGAGTTTTACACACATTATCTTGAAGGTAGAGAAACAAAATATAAACCTAAAGAAAGTGTAGTCAATAAAATGGTGTTTCTAAGTGCTGGAATTTGTAAACAGATCTTATTACATAAGTTATGAGGGATATAGAAAAGTATCTTGAGGCAATGCCAGTGTGCGGCCTATTGTTGCGAATTGGCCTTTGTCTTTTGTAAATGACTGAGTACGGCAGATAGCACTGATGTCTTTCATATGAGTGGCACCGAAAGAAGTCAGAGACCCCAGGACAAGAAAAAGAAACCAGGCCCCCTGCAAGCAAAGCTAGCAGAAAATTTTCAGGGTTTAGAACTTAACTTTGGACAATTACTGCTTGTTTATAATGAGGCCCCCCAGGCCTTCAATCAATGGGTGTTATGACGCACCCTCGACCTTGACGCCTCACAGCAATTTTCATCCTGCCCACCTCTCGGTGGCGGTAGTCTTTATGACTTTGAATCTTAGAGTATTCTTCAAACATTCTTAAATATCAAAGGTGTAACTGTGCCTAAAATGAAGAGGAATATATCAGCATCTCGGTGGCAAATTTTAATCTAAAAGCTGTATTAAATCTTGATGAAGCTTGAGCCTTGCAAAAAGTGTGTAATTGTCGTCAGGAAGAGAATCAAGCCACGATGCATTCATTCTATTTTCACTTTATTCCCTGATCAAATGCTCAGATTAAAATTCTCTCTGCATTTCAAAAGAACATTTAAAGCCTCACATTGTCTTGAAATGTTTTTCTAGATAGCTATGCAACTCCTTGATAGCTATGAATCTCTTTGGAAGCTCAATGAATCTCAGGTCGCCATTGTAAACAACATGTAGAGTGCTCAAGCAAAGACATTTTAGACAATTTTAGACCAATCAATAACGGTTATTTTCTACCGATTGTTTCTGATAGCCTTTATTTCCGAGTTCCACCATTGTTCTCTGACTAGGTTCCATCCGAGCTCCAACTCGATGATTTCCGATGCCCAAGCATTTTATTTCCTCTGCCTAGACTTTATTTCTGAGTTCCGTGAGTTGGGCGTAAGTTGGGGGTGCAGGGCGGGGATTGCAGGGAGTAGTTGAGGAATGTATAGACAGAGAATACAACAATAACATAGTCAGCATAAAATAATAAGAGGCAATCATCAATAAATCATTAACTAGTAACATTTAATGTTGTTTTATTCTTTTCGATGACAGAATTTGCAGTCTGTAACATCTCATATTAGCATAAAGAGTTCGGCTTCCCTCTCCTCTTCGGTTGTAGCATTAATATCTACATCCTCCTTATTACTGACTTGCATTTCTATGTCAAGATTTTCGTTCTTGAACAAATTTCTAAAGGCATTATGTAGTGATGTGTAATCTACATTGTGCTTGTCGCAGTAGGGGAATGTAAACTTTGATATATGCTTCTACTGATACGAGGTCTCTTTCTACTGATGCGATCCTTGAGTCAATGTGTGTAAATTGGTTGTTCATAATGTCCAGTTTGCACTGCATTTCCGTTATATATTGTACCAAATGTTCTTTAACGTATGTGTATGATGAGAAGTAATCCGTTGTTTCCACATCACAAAAGTAGGTCTATGGATGAATAATAAAAACAAGAGTGTTATTGGTGTTCTATTATTTTGCTTAGCACATTGTCAATATGGTCCGTCATCTTTCGAGCAGTTGTAATGTTTGTGTTATGAACGTGTCCGAATGCTTGAAGTGCTCGACAGAAATCTGCTTAAGGGTGGTAATATTGTTGTTAATTTGTCGTTCTCTCCCGTTGTTGTACAAGGTGGTAAAGTCTATAATAAACAAAATTTTTGATTGTCAGTGCAATAATAAATCAGAATAACGCCAGTCATCTCCCAATAGCAAAACGTCTAATTGTTTTTGTTGTTTTTCGTAGGCCGGATTGTTGATAAATGGTGAATACGACTGTTCTACTGTCAAATCTAGGTTCTTTGGAACGTTGAAGAGCACAAAAATAAATGAAAGGTATTTGGTTTAGTGGAAGCATACTGTCTATCTTCAACTGAAACATTAACTCCTTGTTACTCTTCACAACAAAAAACGATTAAGATTGTCCTTTCTACACATATGGGGGTATGAGCAGGGGCTCATATTATATGCATGCCGCTAAATAAAAAATTGCAACATTTTTTTGCAAAAAATTACTACATCAACATTACTACATCTCACACTCTCCCCCTCTTAATTTTAAGCAGTTTGTTAAAACCATAAATGAATAAAAACAGTGCAAAAACAATATCCAATAGTTCTTCAATCCTTTCAAAGATGCATTTGCGGCTTGATCTTTGAGCTTCATAAATCCTTTCTTTCCATGATATCTCGAGGTAGTACTACGTTTACGGATATCATTTCACACATAGAGCGAAAGAAACGACAAGTCTGTTCTTTGATAAAGCATCTATTAGAATGCAATGTTCAAAATATGAGTGTCTTTCTTGTACATGAGGGTAAACATTGCTATGGCGATGTGAATGTTCGCAGTTTATATACTGTACATAAATATATATGAAAAATGAGGAGTCCTTTTCTCAACACAAACGAGTTTATACATGCTGGTAATAATCAAAACATAAAATAACAGCTATAAGCAAAACATGAGTAGATATTTCGATCATTGTCTATTGTCAATGTAGAAAATTTTATGTAACATCCTCGCGAAATGTCCCATATTGGATACGATTGTTGTATTGCTGACGAGGGATAAAACTGTAATAATAATAATAATAATAATACCATATTTTAACAGGGTAATTCAATCAGCTAAAATGAAGCTGCTATCAACAGAAGCCCTGTTGAAAAATATAAATAGATGTAAATAGTGTAAATACGTTGAACATAAAGAGATAAAAATATAGAAAAAAATAAGACATATAAAAATATAGTATATCAGTGTTAAAATAAAAAAGTGTCTAATCCTTAAAATGTTCTTTTAAAGCACTCTTGAAATGTACGCGAAATTTTTCAGTTTCTATATGCACTGGCAGTGCGTTAAAAATCTTTGTTCCGCTGTAATAGATCCCTCTCTTTCCACTTTCCGTTCTGTCATACTGCTAATTTATAAATGAAAGTCCGGAGCTATACATGGAAAAGTAGGATAGATAAAGTAGTTTGCGAAAGTACTTGTATCTGGTTTTAGGACGTCTCACATGTAGTTATTTGCTATTTAGACTCACAGTGCTTGGAGAAGACTGTAGAGGTCTATGTCGTTTCGCGTTTGTATATTAAGGTATTTGGACTCTCAAGGCTTGGAAAAGGTTGAGAGTACCGTCACATATTAGTTGTTCATGAGATACGTCGAGGGCTCGACTGGAAATGAGCCAAAAGATTCATTGTAGTTCCCAAGAAATGTTAGCATATGTTTATATCGGTAGTTTCTATTCATTGATTTGTAAGACGCACGTATATGTCCAAAAGTATTTTATGTTAATCGATAAGTATATAACTTAGGTTGAATATAAGTAATACAAGCGTAGTGATTCCGTAGTAATTTCGTGAATCTAGGCACACCATAGGAAACCCCGTAATAATTACTGTGCATGATGCAACATTCTATTCTATTGTTTTAGGGATTAAGGATTATCTACCCTTGCGTCATACATGGCTAGACTAGGCATTCCAGAATAGACTAGCGTTACCCTTCTTTTGTGTTTTATGCTGAGTAACGATTACGCTATGCCGGCAAAAATGCTGATGCATCCTAACTCAGTATTTCTACATTATTTAAGAGCACCCCTCGTAGAGAACTACGATTATGATTAGGATTGGGATTAGGATTGGGAGGAAGGAGTACGATGAGTAGTAAGAAGAACTAGAACTATGTGAAACATAAGTTAGAGTTCGTTGGTTCAATGGCAGGGACGCGAGTCACCTAGCCGAGCTATTTGTACAGTGAAGTTGGAATGAAGATAAAAGTTAATAGCTACTCTCTCCACTACGCTTCAAAAGACCGCTCGTGCATTCAAGAAATCCTGACCAAAGATAAAACAGCCCACCGAAGGAAAGCATCGAAGAATTCTATGACGACGATCATGATGATGATCTCTCTCGTCTCTTTCATCTCTCTTTCTATCTCTCTTTCTTTCTATTTTTCCTTAAATTTCACATAACTATTGGTATCCATAGATCAGTACTGCTTCGTCTTCTTGTTTTGGCGTGGTCTAGTCTCCTGAAATAGTTATTGAAAACACTTGAGCCTGTTCCATTTAATCATTCAAATACAAAAAGTGCACTTTGAATTGATCTCATGGAAGGAAATGAACGCCATCCATGATAGTTACTTTGTTGCTTTGACTCAAAAATGATTTTATGTGATGTCTTTTCGATCTTCCTGAGCCTTGTTTCATTTGTTTCTGACAATGATGTAAATGCAATGCTGCAGTTGGTTAAAACTGGTTGAATCATGGCTTTGTATACTTCCATGGTGGCATAGTTGGTCAGTATATGCCTGATTTTTCTCAGGAGACCTAGTCGGCTTGAAGCTTTCTTACAGATCTTTACAATGTGATTGTTCAAATTGAGTGACATATCTAAGTGGATTGACTCAAGTTTCTTTAATAAATCGAAAATAGGCGATGCAATTTTCGAAAAATTCTCGACGTATTCTCGATAATAGTTTAAGAGGCCTGAAAGACATCAAACCTTGCCTACGGTTTTTGGGTTACATTGACGCAACTTGTTAATTGCTCTAACGTTTGAGGTATCAATTTGATATCCATCATGTGAAAAAATATGGCCTAAATACTTTACGCGGTTCTTAAAAAATTCACATTTACTAGGTTTCAATTTAATTCCAGTGTCACGTAGCCTTTTTAAAACTTTCTGGATATCCGCAAGGTGGTTGTCAAAGTCTTTGCTATAAACTATTACGTTGTCTAAATATAGGACGCATACATCATCACGAAGACCTTTCAAACACTGTTCCATAAAACGTTGAAAACCTGCTGGTGCATTTGACAGTCCGAATGGAATCCTTACTCATTCGTATAAGCCCCAGGGTATGATAAATGCTGTTCGGTAGCGATGCTCTTTCTTTACAAAACCCTGGTGATAGGCCTTTCCTCGGTAGAGTAGGCTAAACCATTTGTTACCCCCTAAACTTTCTAATGTTTCCTTTACTCTTGGCAAGGGGTGACGATCAGGAATGGTTTTAGAATTCAACTGCCTATGGTCAATACATAATCGCAGAGTTCCGTCTTTCTTTCGAACACAAACAACAAGACTCGAGTAATGAGAGCGTGATTTAGTAATGAAACCTTTATTCAGTAAATCTTTAATGTATTGTTTTACTTCAGGGTACAATGGCTTTGGAATTGAGTTGTAAGTTTTTTGTACTGGACAATCATCAGAAAGATTAATTGTTAGTTGTAAACCCATCGCACAGCCTATTTCTCTATCTCCCTGCGCAAACGAGCCAGATTCTTCTAAAAGAACTTTGTATAACACTTTGTTTCTGCTCGGCGGATAAAGTATAATTTGACGCGATTCTTGTAATTTAAGGTTTTTCATCTCCTCCAAATACGATTTTAGATGGAGTTGGGGGAGACAGCATTTATAACCGCATCTACAATTTCACTTTCGGGAAACCACCTTTCAATCAGACTGTCGATTTGCTTATTTAGGCTAGGAAATGAGAGACGATTCCTTTCATTTGATATGATCCCTTGAATTTTGAAATCCTTCAAACGGAAAAAATTGGGAGAAGTTCATACCTTTCTCATTAGGTCCGGTTGGTGATGGGCTTTGTTTTGGGGTTGAAACTGTGGCGTTTTAGGGCTGGCTGAGATTGTTCCGACTCTTCTTGACTTAAGGTTGCAGTGATTCTATCCAATTCATCCCATATCTGGTTTATTATTTGCCTCTTCGTTCCTCCTGTTCCCGCTAGCCATAGCATTGATGAAACGTCATGAAATTTGGAATCTGTGGCACTGTAAAGCATGGCTTCAGTTGACAACTGTAGCTCCTCTGCCATCGTCTAAGAGCTCTTTTCATCCTTAGCTAGTACCTTTTCTAACTGTGAAGCTGCTCCAATCCTTAGTTTCATCTAGTTAGTACTGAACAAGGCGCATACCTAGACATGCATGAGGGCGACATTCAACCAACAGCTACCCTCTGCTACCAAAATGTCAGATCTTGGTTCTTTGGAACGTTGAAGAGCACAAAAATAAATGAAAAGTATTTGGTTTAGTGGAAGCATACTGTCTATCTTCAACTGAAACAGTAACTCCTTGTTACTCTTAACAACAAAAAACGATTAAGATTGTCCTTTCTACTCATATGGGGTATGAGCAGGGGCTCATATTATATACATGCCGCTAAATAAACAATTGCAACATTCTTTTGTAAAAACTTACTACATCAACATTACTGCACCTCACACTACTAAATTTATTGTTAATAGTCGTTGCCATCGTCTAATGCTGCGTCTCATGAATCGGGGACAGCAACACCAGCTTAAGAAGGATGATTTTTAAATTCATTGTACGTTGCCTTCTTCCTCGTAGTAGTCAACGTCGTGGTACCATTTCTATACAAATAGGACGCATGGTTTACCTTGTAAACTCATATAGGACATGAGGTAGTATAATTTATGACATAAATAGAGGGTTGATAAGTTTTGTCAGTTGAGGTCGGATGGATAAGGGACAGTCTCACTGCTTTCGTTGTCGTCCTAGCCTCCTCTGATCCTGAATAGATACAATAACATATTTACTCCAACTTTCTGGACGCCTTGCCTCCCTAACGATCTAAGGGTCGGAAGGGGATCAGAAGGTCAGGGGGTTGGAGTAACCTTTGTTGTTTGTTTGGACGCAGAAAACACATAGGATAAGAAAAGCATTCATTATTCAGTCTACAAGCTAGACAATAACAATAAAATAGATGATGATGATCACCAAAAATGGAAATACATCAGTAAATAGTAGCAGTTATATTAGTTGTAGGTATCTGCTTCTGTATTTTTGCCCTCTTTTCTTCTGTTATCGTCGTCAGGGTCATCATAATTGATCATAATTGTTGTTATCATCATCGTCTCTTGCGAAATTGATGTTGATTGTTTCTGTTCTACAAAAGAGTGATTGCATCTCCTCGTTGTGCTGCTGCTCTCCTGGTTCTGTGTATATGTTATAGTGGATAAAGTACACGCGCGAAATAATGCGTGCATTTTCCACTCCAGTTCCAGTCTTGTTGGCCATATGGCGTTCTTTGGATTGAAGAAATATGTGTCATCCACGGTCACCTTTAAAATCATTGTGCTTCCCAAACAGAAACGTGATTTTATTTTGGACATCTTGAGGTAATCGTGGTATTTTCCTCGCATTAACAACTGGTGCTCTAGTTCACCTCTGTAGCCTCCATTCGTTTTGATATAGACTGTTTTCAGCGCATGTAAATCATTGTCGTTGTTGTGTGGGGATAGTTCGCTTCCTCCTCCTGCATTTTTTGTTGTTTCCTTTGCGACATGCAATAATAGGAAGAACAGAGTTCACACGGTAGATACTAACAATAGTATTGACGTCTTCATCTTGTCGCCGGTTGTGGTTGGCGAAAGTGAGGGGTTTTTATGGTTGTGTGGTTATATTTAGGTTTCTTTTGATTTTGGATTGAAGTCAAGGTAGTAGTGAAAATACTTCCAGTGTTTTGGATAGTTGTCAGTAGAAAAGTGTAGCATAGCCGTCATTGTGTTTTTGTCTACAATTTCAAATTCTACTATTAGGAATGTTTCTTCGGTTTAACTGTCTTGTCTCGGTGACTGATCTGATTGCTTGAAAATCCATGAGAGATGGTTTCTGATCGAGGACAACTATATAGTGTACCGTGTATGGATCATAATCTAGATTGTGTATGTATTTTTTGTCATCCGATTTAGATTCTCTAGGTCGTCGTTATGTTCGGTCAAGGATAATAATTTTGGAACAGGAAGAGGACAAGGAGACAACTAGAAAAGATAAAACATACATGTATGTATGTATGTATGTATGTATGTATGTATGTATGTATGTATGTATGTATGTATATAATCAACAATAATAACAGGCAGCTCATCATTATTTGTACTAAAGTCTTCATGAAAGTTTATTTTACTCCACCATGGTCGTACATTATTGTCACGATTATTAAGCAATGCATAATTTTGAAAATGATAGGGGTATCCAAACCCTACTATTGTGGAAGGGAAAAGCTTCAATACACAACTACAGAAAAACCATAGTGAGCTCCAGTACACATAAGGTGCGATTCTTCATCATCGAGGGCATCGGAAATATTTGTATCTGATAGATCAATGATATGGAATTGTGAATTTTGAAAGTCTTCAATTATATCAAGGTTTTAGTGATGGATTATATCTTGCAGAATGAAAATGGTAGTTTTGCCGTAAGGAACTCTAGTAAAAAATGAGAAATGCAGCTTGTATTGAATCTTCTTCCATATGATCTTCGATACCATGACTGGGCAGTTCATATTTAAGTACATGTGGCAAAGTGTGTATAACTAGAAAAACTCTTTTCTATTTATCCAATATGATAGTTCTTGGAACATAGGGTTGCAATTTTTGCATTAACTAATTGAAATTATGGTTGCTGGCGGGATAATAACTTTTCTTGTAGATAGTACGGTAGGTGTGTATCTTCTTTCGCCAGCCAGACGTGATATGTGTGTGGATTGTAGTAGAATATAGTGTCAGGGTTTTTGTTGTAGTATACGGCTCAAGTATTGTTAGCAGTCCCATGTTGTTGCCCGTGAAATATATTTTGTCGCCGCTGCATCTCTTCAGTTCGTAGATAGCCCAGATTTTCTTTGTTTATCAGCGTTCGTCGTTGGTCTCAATTGTAAGTTTTGGTACGTGCTGTGGCAATTCCGCATCGTAAAAGTATTTGTATTCATCATCGTCGTTGGTTTTGTTCTTGCTATAGTTGGGTGTTGTCGTTCTCCTCGTTGTTTGTCTCTTTCTGTTCTTCTAATGGAGGGAGGCATAGGTAGGTAGTAGGTGTAGTATGTGGTTGAGGAGAGACATATTATA
>WIPJ01002184.1:327105-349683 GCA_018155075.1 Cassiopea andromeda | reverse complement strand
ATATATATATATATATATATATATATTTATATGTATATACTAGCAATCACTATTATAAAAATGAAGAAAAGATAAGCAAAGACAGATGTATAGGTAAATATATAGTCTGTTAAATAGAAATAGAATTACTAAATATTTTCAATAGTCGTTTTTAATGTTGTCTTTCTTGGGTCTTGAACTGTTGTTTTGATAAGATTTACACTGGTATCGTTTACTTCTAATGCCATTGGTGTGCGCTCTTCTTCTTTTCTCTCCTCGATACTGAGATTTCCACTGTCTCTTTTGAACCATGTAATATGTTCTTTATCAAATATGGCAAAAACGTGCTTATTCCCCTGCTTGTTGTTGGTGATAATCATTCTCAAATGATTGCCATAAGGGGGCCCTTTCCACACGGTGGGTTTTTGTGCCGGTTCTCGTTCTCCAAGTTGTGGTACTGGTGTGGTTGTTTCTTTTGTTGCTGGCGGCATCCACAATATTTTGCTCCCTTGTGTTGGTGATATCGTAGACTATCCTTGTGATTCGCTCTCTTCTGTATTCGCCTTCTGGTGTTTTCCAGGAGTGTTTCTAATGACGACTCGCCTGTCACATCTTGTAAACGTTTGGTCGCTCTGTCTTTGACGTTCACCGTATCAGCTATGGTACATTTCGGTTGTGGAATTAGTATGATTGCTCCCTAATTATTAAAAGGTAAGCTACAAAATAATTTTTGACTTTTTTTCTTAAGATATTATACATATATCAGCATGTTTCAGTAGATAAGTCCTTATATCAAGAGTCTTCTTGTCCAGATAGATTTTTCCCCACTTTTAGGAAATTCCAAATGTATATCATTAGGCGAAATTTATTTATTTTGTCTAAACTCCACTTGGATGCTTCATCTCTCTATATCGTGTAGAGTTGTGAAGTTCTGAGAGTCAAATGGTACAGATACCACTATGTTGTGCTAACAGTTCTATTTTTCGTGGAGATATATGGGTGATGTCATAAGGTTGTTGTGCAGAGACGAGAGCTACTCCATCAACTTGTAATCTTGTTGTATTTTAGTGGTGGGAATTGCTATTGTACTCGTATACTTCGTTGTTGTTTTGTCTTCTGATTAATCACCCAAGTCGTTGTGATTGTTTGAATGCAAGTCTTGTGCTGTGTCGTCATCGTCGTTCTTGTAGTATCGATTTAGTGGTTGCTGTTGTCTACAAAATTGAGTAGTAGTAATCATCATTATGGTCCATCCAGTGTACATAGGTAGATTTTTTCTCTAATTTTCCTACCCCTGCATGTCATCATCATTATTTGGTATGATCTGAACCGTTTACCAACTCGATATTTTTTGTTCTTGTTCTTGCTGGTGTTCAAGGTCTTGCTGTTATCATCCTATAAAGCAAATTTTGGATAGTGATAAGTCAGTGATGGTAGTGGTGTTGTCGATGATAAGGTGCCAAAAAGAGTTGTAAATGTATTCAATTTCTTCTTCAGAACACTGGATGTGCTTTTCGGTAAACGTTATCATATTCTTGATGAAGTAAGTTCCACTGTAGGTTGATGGAATATTCCAACCCGGAACTATGTTAATAGGTGGTTCTGATACTGCCCTCTCAAAATAGCGTTGGTGAAGGTAATCGTGTTGTGTAGCAAGTGTAAATTGTCGTATTTTTTCTTCGCAGTCCTTATGCTTTTGTGCTTCGTAAAATAATCGACTTATGATTGGGTTTTTATGTTCATAGTTAAATTGCAGTTAGGCCAAGTCGTATTTTGCTTTAGCGAGTGGTTTTAATGATGATAATGGACAGCGTTGTCCTCCTCTTGTTGTTGCTGTCGTCATGGTCTTTTTCTACAATGATAACTGTTATCATCAGCAACTGGTTGGGTACTAGGCAGTCAGAAAACTGTCCAATGTCACTTGTCGTAAATCGGGCTTCACCAAGAGTTCTTGCTAGCTTTATCATCTGTTCTACTATCACTCGTTTTTGGTCTGGTGGCAAATCGTCTAGTGTGAGATGTTGTGCCACTAATAGTTTGCATGCTTCTTGTTGTCTTTGTGCCACCAAAATATACTTTAAACCAGAACCGCACAAATGACGAATCATCGGATTGATGCAATCACTGTCATGGATTAGCTCCCATATTCGGTCATCATCCAATTGTTTGTCGGTCGTCTTTTTTGTTGTCGTTGTCTCATCTTCCTCTTGTTGTTGCGGTAAGATTGATTATGCACCAAGAGTGAGTGAGTGAAAGCAGGTTGTTGGTCGAGTTGTTCATTCATTCGGTAATAGTATGTATCAGTCAGCAGTAGTAGTTAAACACTAGTTGTCGTCATCATTATTTAATAACAAAGGAATAAACAAAAGTAAGCGAAGTAAAAACAGTAATGAATCATCATCTTTAGAAGTAGTGGTATTAGAAGAAATAATTACCTTTGGCTTGGCTGATGATGATAATGATTGTTTGGTGTTGCTGGCAGTAGTAGCTGTAGCAGTGTCATTTTTATTGCTTGTAGATAATGAGGCACTTTCTGCTTCGCCCTTGGCAGCAGCGACAGCAGTAGCAGCTTTGGCCATGTCTACTTGTTTTGATGCCATCTTGGTTTTTTGCTTGCTTGCGTGCTTCGCAGCTAGGTAGTCTGAGATATTGTCTGTCTTCTGTGAAAACTTCAACTCAACTGACGAACGTCGAATCTGTGCGCGGTTATATGCATGCTGGATACATCACCTTCAGAATTTACCAATCATGAGACGCTTTTGGTAAACAAGCGTATTTGCTGTCAACGATAGTGTAAGATACGTCAATCACTGTCATTCCGTTACCACGAGATATGGATGTTTGCCCTTGTGTTATAGCGTAAGATCTTTCAATCATAGTGAAAGATCCATTAATCAGAGTGTAAGATCCATCAATCACAGCATAAGACCTGACAATCATACTTAGCCTAACTATAGATGCGACTGATCCAACAGTATTGATGACAGTTGCTTGGTGATGGTTTGGTAGACAGTGAGAAAAAGAAGAAAATACAACAAGAACAACAACGAGAGTTCATACATATGATGATTGAATTCTAAGTCTAAAGTTGTTTTGATGCCAGCTTTCTTTTTTTGGAGGTGGTGCTAATGTATGCTTTTGGTGTTCAACTTCTGTTTCCACTACTTCCCCAATCTTTCTTTTTTGCTCTGGTTTCTTGACAGCATTGTGTGGAGTTCCTCTTGGATGGTGTGGTAGTAAATAATCTTTTGACCTAACAATGTCTTTTTGTGTCTTCTGTCAAATGATCTCTTATGAAATATAAGAGTACCCGTGTGTTTGTGTATATCCTTAGCAACTACAGTAATTTTGTGTGACCCAGAAATGGCAAGTGACATGAAATTAGTCGCTATATAAAATCTAATGCATAGTGTGATCTTTCCATCAGTGGTGGTGTTGGTGCAGTCAAATCTAACTTTTTTCGTCTTCTTCTTTTTAGGTAATGATGAAGATTTATTGTCGTAATTTAATCCCGAAGGCAGTTTATCCGAGTTCCAGGCCTTGTTCAACTCTGTTGTCAATCCCAGTGAAGGATGTGGAGGAGAGAAAAAACGATGATGTGACGTATTGGGCGAGTATTTTGGTGTTGCTACAGCTACAGCAGCACAACCACCATCTTCGTTGTCGTCCTCACTGGTACAGGTTGTCGAATCATCATCATCTGATGTAGTTGTTGTTGAAGAGTTATCACCACAATGGTCGTCATTGTCTCAGTCGTCACTTGTGAAAGAGCTTCTATCATTGTCTTCACCATCGATGTTATCATGTTATTGTCATCTTGATAATTCTTCCCAATTATTGGTCAATGCATGAAGGCGTAAATATACGTGTGATACGAAACAACCTTTTGCGTGAGTATTCACAAGTTTTATATACTCTTCAGTTGATAAATAAGAATAGGACTTGCACGTGAACACATTCCATGAAGGGAATGTGGATTTCAGTCCACTGTCCATAAGAAATTGGTCGCATAAATCTCTTTGTTTTTGCCGATTTCTAAGGTAGGCTCAATCAGTATCATTGTTGAAAAGGAATTGATACATTGTCGCTACTTCTATAGCATACACAACAGAATTTTTGAATACTTTTGTGCAATTGCTGATTATCTTTAAAAAAATCAGTGACTGCATTCCAAGTTTCCATTGCATATTGCTTGAATACAATCAGCTCAAACGATTAATACTGTGTTTAGTATATGTCGCAGTATTTTGATGGGTTGCTTGCGTAATTGTGGTACTTAATCATCATTTGCTTGTCATTGTTAGAGATTCATTTCAGTAACATGTCATTTTATACTATTGAAGCACCACAGTTGATCCCCTGTTCTTCTTCTCTACGACATTTTATATATACTGTTTTAGATCATCGGCATTGGCCGTTGGTGATGATACAGAATGGCATTGGTGGACAAGTTTTGTATATCCGAAGAAAAACTATCTAGCTATGCTGAGAGAACAACTTCTCATCGCGAGCTCCAATTTGCAACTTTGCGTTACTTGTATTTCTGTGTAGTGGTGTGTTTATGCACTACCATGTTTAATTGCATGTCAATGTTTGGACAAGACGAGACCAAATTAGCTCTTGGGACAAGAAAGGACAATACAACGATGGCCAGAATCCTGCTGGCCACCATACATGCTTTTTATAAAATGAACTTTATATCCCAGCTTATGATTTGGTGTCCTATGACGTGGATTTGCTATGTATAGCCTGTAGGGTGCGACCGATTTATAAACATTGCAGTAGGTTGGGTAAGAAGATTTGCGCTAAGCGCTATAGGTCTAGATGTTTGCAGTGTTTTTTAGAACAGTGGTTTTGTGTTGGAGGCCGTAGTGCTGCTAACATATTTACTAGTGGTGGTATGTTTACTATCTGTGTTGATAAATTGGAATGCAGATGTCATCGTAATTATATGTTATTGGTATTTCCTTCCTTCATACTTTTCGCTAGTGCGTACTGTAAAAAGCTACTTATGAAGGTGCGTATCACGGAAACTTTAGCTATTATTATGTCTGATGATGTTGATGGTCCTAATGCAAGAGTTGATTCTAGGATTGCCAACAGAAATAGTAGTAGTAGTAGTAGTGGTGTTGGTGCTGGTCGGTCATTGTTGTCATCTTCTTCCACAACAGCGACTGTTGTGATGTGGAATATTGAAAGGAAGGAGTATGTTGACCGGCATTATCTGTTCCAAATCATAGCAGAATTTACTGCCAATCACTTTATGCTGTGTTCGGGAAGATGTCCAGAATTGCGAAGTGTTCTGCCTGTATCGAGTGTCTCCAACAAAACATCCGAACTTATCAATGTGCTATCGACGATTATTGGACACTCATCAATTCATGAAAGACCTCCCAGCAACATAGTAGCAGAAGCTGCGTCACTAAAATACCGTCAACAGCACAAAGATGGAGGAGAAGAGGATTTTATTGGTAGAATACAGTATCATCTACGAATGTTGACATGTCATATTGAGGACCGTGACCACCATCAACAATCGACGATGTCGTTGTTGTATTCTTATTTTCCCTCTTTTCAAGTATTTCTACAGACAATTGTCAAGATGGTGCCATAGTGTGTACAATATATCTTGTAGGCAGGGCAGCTATAATACTGATAAGACAAGCAGAGAAGACACAGAAAAATTGAGAACAACAAGAACAACAACTATTTTAGTGAGATGATAAAATGTTTTTTGATAAATCTATATTGCATCATTCTGTATTTGATATGGAAAATATTGAACAGTGTACTCTTCATCATTTGCCAATTTTGTTTTCAAGGATCTTCTTAGATTTTCTGGTTAAAACTGATTGTCTGACAAGGCTTGTTTTAGGGGTAATTGTCTCGTACAACCTGTATTGTACAAAACAGTTAATAATTTATGGGCAAGTTGTCTAAAAATATCACTTGATTTACGTCCATACGAATCAAAAAAATAGGCTATGTGCTCATTGTCTATAAACAAGGCTTGCAAGTGTATGCCACCATTGCTATGAATTCCAGTGTTGTGAATAATGTTCTAGTTTTCTGTGTAACAGGGTGTTACACAAAAATATACATAGATTGTGTAGGCATGTTGAGTCCTCCCCGTTGCTTGCACCGACTATGTGCTGTACGTCATCTTTGACTAAGCACTCGCCAAATTTCTCTTACACTTCTTTATCTTTGTTAATACATCTCTCTATCGTGTAGTTGTCCATTACTTATCCAAATTCCTTCTTACTGAGGATAGTTCTTCACCATGACTCCTTTGTTCTGAATGGCCAGTTGTCGAGTGTCAAAATTGTTTATCATAAGGCCTTTGCTGGCTGGAAGTCTGTCCGGAGCTTGTAATGATATTTTTATTGTTACGGCTGCTTGTCTTGTGTCCTGGGCTACACCTCCATCAGCATTCTTTTGTATCATATTTATCGTGTCGCAGTACATGTTATACTGACAGTTGCTTGTCTTGATTTCACCATTGACCAGGTAGTCATAATAGGATACAATGGCTGTTCTGTGTCTGCATTCAACGCTTCTCGCATCTGAGCATACTGATTCTAAGTATTGTTAAACAGATCGTGAACCACTGTTGACAGTGAGCTGCCATTGTGTGCTTTTTGGTAGGTGAATAAATATGTAGGGATTCATCAAAATGTTACTCTAGCATGCCTATTTATGTCTGAATGCGAATGCCAATCTCTCAGGAACGGTGTCTGTTAGATCCTGAATCTGATAAAACAAATCTCCGGATTGATATGAGTGATATTGTACCTGATGGAAGGTAAACAAATATGTGTCCAGAAATTGGTCGATATTCATGTTTACGTACTGTTCAAACTCTATGTTTATGTTATATGTTTTTCAAACTCTACAATTTTCGTTTTGATTTTCATCTCGTTGATACGAATGTGACAATTTGCCGCTTGTGTGGCACCATCTTTTGGTTTTGGAGCGATTGCCATTGAATCATTGGGACAGGATAGCAAATAGAACGTATCTGGATTTTGTTGAACTGCAAATCCTATTCTGTTTGCAGAATTTAGAGGTGTCCTGTCCAGGGTTTCTGTCACCGGAAACAGGATTTTGGTATGAAGTTCTACTTTTTTACCATCCCAAAATAAACGCAAAAGTTCCTGTCGACCTGCATTGCTTGTGTTAACGGGAGGAGCTCCAACAGCTACAGCTCCACTGTATCCATCCCATTCTGTCAAATGTCCTGGTGTTTCTTTGTAAAGTCCTTTTACCGGCAGATCGCCATTCTTGTACAGAAAGTGTGCTTTGAAATACCATACACATGTAGTCCATGGTAGAGTACTCATAGGTAATTACCGGTTGGTTGCTTGCCATTACGTTTAATGATTTGAATAGACTGGGCATAACATTGTTGACGGGAGAGATCATTTTTCTGTAAGACTCTGCCAAACCGTTTGTGGCATCTTCCCAGGGCACATTTTTGTAAGAAATTTGCAGTTCCCCCTCTAAAATAAACTCCCTACCATCCATAAAAATTCCTTGTTTTTGTTTGATATCCAATTGAATAGTTTCATCAAAGCCAGGATTTGTTATGATTGTTGGTCATGCTCACAATATTTGAGCAGCCTTCATCAGAGAATAGATTGTTGGAACTGGAAAAAACTCAACATTTCCGACCCCGGTTGTCCACCATCTAGTCATTGGGGACTCTATTGTTTGAATTCTGGCACGGTCGGATCGCCATACTGAGATTTTTCTCCAATTACTGGAACGTGACTGTTAAGTTATGCCATAATATATTCCAATACCTATCTGGATCAATTCTATCCAATGTCATCCATTCCCCACTGTTGTTGTTGCTGCTGCTATCTTTGTTATTTGTCTTCTTTGGTTAGTGTTGTTGTGTTATTACCTAATTGACAATTCTGGTGGTGCTACCATCATAGACAGGATTTTTTCATGGTCTTTTCTCTTATTTGTTACTATCGTCATTGTCGTCTTACCTTTAAGATGTTTTAGGGCGGTATAAGCTGGAGTGATATCAGCCCCACCAGCTATTGCATCCATAGAGTTATAAGAACTAGAGCGCTGACTGGTTCATTCCACTGTTTACAAAACAGTAGCCTAGCATGCAAATCTATAATGGCACCCTTGTTAGGTAGAAATTTGGTGTACAGTAGACACAAACATGAAATAAATCATGTTTCCACTGCCTATTTCACGGATATTATAATAAATTATTACTTTGGAGAAAGACGAAAAGTTTTTCATGCTATTTTGGCGAAATTTTTGCGTTTATTAGCCGCAGACTTAACTGTGGCGGATCAAATATGGAGCATCGTTGCTGCTTTATTAAGTTTCCTCACATACTGAAGGTATTTACGCTCTATGTTTAAAAACGAACAGTAATGAAGGTTAAAGAGTATGGCTAAGATTCATTTAGTAGCAAATACTTTTCAAATTCAAGATCTTTTCAAAATAGTAGCTAACTATGCCGTCTCAGGAATGAGTTTAAGGCCTACAAGAGGTTAAAACATCTGTTCTATTTATCGGTTTTTGTGGGATGAAACTTATAAAAAACGTAAAGAAATGTTCTGCCAATATTTTATATTGTACAATAAAATTTGGTTTGTGAGCATCTGTCTCCTAAAAGGTGTACTTTGTCTAATAACATGGTCAGTGTAAATTCTGCTGAGCTTGTGAGAAATGATTGTTAATACAATTCTGGAACAGACTATCAATATTTTTACATTGCCATCTCGTAGGCTTGAAACAAGAACATGGCCTTAAATAGAGCGTTGTGCCAGTAAAAGAATTTGATACTCACGAAATATAGACATTATATACCATGCAAGAATTTTCCAGATTTTTCTTAGGGGAGGGGTGTTAAATCAGAAAACAAATCACCAACATCCTTGCATTGGCCTTGTATGTACATGCTTTTATCATCAAGTAATTACCCACTAATCCTCAATATACCCGAACGATAAAGCTCTATCAACTTATTCCCCCTCTACCTTGATTTTTTCAACCTTATATGAGTTGGGCACTAACTGGTGCAGTGAGACAAAAATCTGGATTTCATCTGTTCCTGGTTTTGTTGGCTATCTATGTGTGCAATTGTACACAACGTAAGAGGTTATTATTACTTAAGTAATTATCTTTTTCCAATATACATTCCCATTAATCATATTTAGTATACATTCCAATTAATCATATTTGATCTTTTGCCTAACTACACTACCATTTTTAATTTACTTTGTTGACCACTATCACATCCTCTATGAGTGCATTGCTTAACGGCATAGTTAGTTGTTGTAAATACTTCTCAAAAGAGAACGGTTAGTGCTCTTTCAAATGGCCCTATCCTGCTTCCCTTAGATATTCCAATAGCGTTTCGCCATTATTGTCATCCTTTGTTGTGATGCTTTTTTGGTGTTGTTCTTTTTCTAGATGAATTCGATTTGTAAAGGGTCGTACTGCTTTCTTCAGTCTATTTACACTATTCCTGTTTTCAGAGTCAATTTTATTGCAGATTCAAGTTTGCGTTGGGTTGATGTCACTTTCTTTTGCAGCAGTTGATTTCAGTTTGTGTTTGACTGTTGTGGCTACCTATGTTAACAGCTGACGACCTTTTTGTGAATTGATGAATTAATTGATGTGAATTAGTTTTCCTTTGTGTTTGTTGACTAGGTGTGTTGCGAGAAGTCCATTTTTGAGACTGTTCAGCAGAGTCCCTTTATGTTTTCGAACAAAATGTGCTTCCGTCGTTAAACCTCTTCCTCTACTACGTCATCGTCGTCTACCCAGATCCAAACTTTTCTTTGGTATGTACTTCGCTAGTACAACGTCCCCCGTTGAAATAGCCCGTAATGGAATTTGTATCCGATTGTTGCTCATGTTTGTTGTTCACTGTTCAAAGTGTGGTATATCATGTAGAAACATGTGTATCACAATGTGTTTAGACTGTATCTATTGTCCTCTGTTCTTGTCTGTAGATTTTTCCCTAATAACAGTATGCTCATCAAATACTCCCAAATGCAATCTGTCACCATATGAATTCACCACAGAAACGAGCCTATTATCCAGATTCACCTCTGGAGATAGTGCACTGAAATGTGGAATATCAGTTTCCCATCTACGGCTGGCAATTATCCTTGTTTAGTCTACTAAGTCATTGTACGGTATTTCCAGCCTAGTCTCTCCAAACATGTGCGCTGGACAGGGGACAGGGTATTTGTACAAGAAGCGGCGACAAATGATTGCCAATATTAGTAATATTCGGTAATGCATTTTTATACACGAATATATTGTCTCCATTTATAGTGTCTAAAACTGCGTCTGAGTATACAATTTTGGGTGTAGGTGGTAAATAATAATAGGACAATCCTGTCCGTCTGTACTCCCGTAGTTTGGGTAGGAACCACAAATATGTTTTTGAATCTAAAGATGGTGTTGATGTTGGCAAATCTTGTGTGTGGACGTGGGGCGATGGATGCTAATGTGGAACTTTGAGCAATGAGTTGGCACGGACTTATGTACAACTCCCGTACATTACTATAAATAATACTCAATGCTCTTCATTTGATGATGCTAGTCTGATCTATTATCGATTGGGTTGTTCCCAATGGCGTTTAGCCAAGCATTTTTGACATTCTTGACCCCATTGCTATATATATGCAGTTCCATACGAGGGTTTTGATTTTTACGCTGTATCTCTTGATTGTTGATTCTACACCTAGATTGGTGTGATCTTAAAGAGTAATTATGGGCAGAGAATTGGCAACGTTATACCATAGATCGTATTGAATGTATCCCATCTCCAATGCCATCCAGATGTTTTATAGTTTTGTGCCCAGAGTTGGGAATTGAGTTTTTCAGCATTCATAAATATAGTCATATCAGCAATTTCTATAAGAGAAAGTAAGCTAAATTCATTGTCATGTATTTTGAAGCGGTCAGGGTATTGGGTAAAAAGAGGACATTGCATATTTTGAAGTGAAGAATCATAAGTTTTCATTAGATCTCTCGTGTACCATGCATCGACCGTGCTGGTGATGGTAAGTTGATTGCATAGGTCTCTCACCATGGAGTATATCCTTTCAAAATGTTTCTTTGCATATGAGATGTAGTAGGGTTGTGTTAATGGGCTTATGTCATTAATTTTTCCAACTGTGGTTCCTAGTCTACTGAGACCACCTGCTGGTATATCGTCTGTTGACACGATACGATAATACATGCATGGCTCAATCATGATTTCGCTCGCATATAAATCATACATGCCCTATTCTTTGGCCACTGTTGGATGAGGAATCATAATCAAATGTGATTCTTATAGGTTATGTGTCACCTTTGTTGCGCCAATTTCCCATGTTTTATCGATGCCTATTTGAAAATCGCTTCATTGCATCAGCTCATTTGAGTGTGTGGCAGCATTTAAGAAACTCACTTGAAATGGGTACTGCTGATAGTTGTTTCCGTACCTCAGAGCGTTGATAGTTCCCAGAAGATATTTTCCTCCAAAACTCATATTATTTGCGATTGTACAGTATTGTGGTCCAAATTTTTATTGTTGTAGGTGTACTTCATTGCAAACCTTAAGTTTTATGAATGATCTATAAACTATAGATAAAGTTGCTCCTGTCTATGTGTTGAATAGTTCAGCATCTGATTCTCTTTTGGTGGAGGCAATCTTAAATATGCATTTATGATCACTGTTTTTTATCGTAGTCTGTTGTCAGGGAAGTTGGTGGCGGATAAAATACATGATAGGGGGTGGGGGCAATGGTAGGGGTCTTGTCCTCCTCTGCCGTTGTTGGTAAATATAGATATGTGTATTTTTGAACTAGTGGTCCTTGAATAAAATTCGGCGTATGTTTCATGCAGTATACGGTACACTTCCTCGTGTAATATTGTATCTTTGATAACTGACAGTCCACCACCACCATTCAAAACATTTTGTGGGTATAAGGCTTTGCATTTATTTCTATTTATTGGTGTATCGTCTCCGTATCCTTTATCCATCATCGTTATGTATACTATCCTCTGTGTGTTTTCATAGATCTATTTGACCAACTTGGAAGTGTTGGAACCCTCATCCAGTCAAAGTACAATTGAATAGGAATTGAGTGACATGTACCATCTGTCGTTGTCATCATCGTTGTCATTATTATTATTATTAAACATGTTTAGGGGGGTATCCCTTCAGCCGTAGCTGGTTTTCAAGGGGCCCTCCATTTACATACAAAGATACTAGTAAAATCTAAAACCTAATTACAATTATCCGCTAACGATAATTTAAGAAAAAAGTCAATTATATAAATAGGTTAGGTAAATAAATAAATACTAAGGTACTAAAATAGAAGTCAATTTTGGCTCAAGTTTTTAAAACTGATTAAGGTTGGTGCCGACTTTATCTCCACTGAGAGGCTGTTCCACAATTTTGATCCCCGGAACGAGAACCCTTTTTGTCCACTGGCCGTATTTCGTTTAGGGATAAGAAGATCAGTAGCAGTACTACGAAGCTCGTAGGAAGGATTTTCAGAATTTCGAGTAAATATATCTTGGAGGTATTGTGGAGCAAGCCCATTTACTGATTTATAAACCATAACTCATGATTCATATTGAATCATTTCTTCAATTGTTCTCCATCCTAATTGTTTGATGAGCATCTTACTTGGAGCATCATACCTGTTACTAGTGATTATTCTAGCAGCGCGATTTTGTAGCTTTTGTAAATGATTTATTTCGGATGCCCCAGCTACGCCCCAGACTGGGCAGCAATATCGGAAGTGTGGGTCCAAAATGCTTTTATAGAGACACTTCAATGTGTCGGATGGTAAAAATCGCTTGCAATACTTAATTACTCCCAAGGACCGCATTTTAATATACCATATTTTCCACTATGATTTTTACGGTATAATTTTGATAAATCAAATCTCTCAAATGCTCACTTAGAATATAGGGTACGCCTCTCGGGATGTAAATGCTGTTTAGAGACAGACGAATAGGTACAGGCAAATAAGCTGTGCATGCTATCGTCTTGTATTTGGATGGATCGTCATAGTACGAAGTGGCGGGAAAAGCCACAGAATCAGGGTGTCGTATGCATATTAGCAAATCCATGTACTGACCATTGACAGTGTTAGGAAACGCCTTCCTTTTGATTGTTGTCCCATAGTCTTGTGAAATTTAAGGAAAAAAAGAGAGAGATGAAAGAAGAGATGAAATGATGCTTGGAAGATCATCATCATTATAATCGTAGAATTCTTGGATGCAATCCTTCGGTGGGCAACTTTATGTTTGGTCAGGATTCTTTCATGCACGAGCAATCTTTAGAATCGTAGTGGAGAGAGTAGGCATTTTAATAGCTATTAGCGTTTATCTTCATTCCAACTTCACTGTGCATATGGCTCGGCTAGGTGACTTGCGTCCCTGCCATTGAACCAACGAACTCTAACTTATGATTTGCATAGTTCTAATTCTCCTCTTCTATTGTAATCCTAATTCTTCTTACTTTCAGTTCGCTACGAGGGGTGCTCTTAAATAATGTAGAAATACTGAGTTAGGATGCAACAGCATTTTTGCCGACATAGAGTAATCGTTACTCAGCATAAAATACAATAGAAGGGTAATACTAGTTCTTTCTAGAATGCATAGTCTAGTTGTGTATGATGCAAGGGTAGTTAATCCTTAATCCCTAAACAATAGAATGGAATGCAGTATCATGCAAAGTCTTTATTATTGGGTTTTCTATGGTGTGCCTAGCTTTACGGAATTACAACGTTTGTGTTACTTATATTCAACTTAACTTATTTTTAACGACTAATATAAAATACTTTTGGACTTATAAGTGCATCTTACAATTTAATGAATAGAAACTACAAATATAAACATATGCTTACATTTCCTGGAAACTATAATGATTCTGTTGGCTCATTTCTAGTCGAGCCCTTGACGTATCGCATAAGCAACTAATATGTGATTGCCATCTCAACCTTTCACAAGCCTTGAGAGTCCAAATACCTACTATACAAACGTGAAACGACAAAGACCTCTACAGTCTTCTACAAGCACTGTGATTCTGAATATTTAAAAACTACATGTGAGACATCCTAACAAGATACAATTACTTTCACAAGCTACTTTATCTGCCCTAATTTTCCATGTATAGCTCCATTCTAGCATTTATAAATTAGTAGTATGACAGTCTGGTAGAACGTCAAATTATATAGTGGCATTTTCTGAAGCAAGTTTGTATTCGCTTGTCTGATAGTGGTAGGATCTGCCCACAATCTGAACAAAGAAACTACGCTTACTAACAAATAGTTTTGCCCCTCCAACCTCCAGCGGTTGAATGTTTGTTGGTTATGGCATAAATTGGGTTAGGTATTTAGTCATGAATCTCGCTTCCTCTTTTGGGTGATATAGAAAATTTGCCAATCGTTCCAAATATGGTGGATAATCGGGCGTTCTAAATTTTTTCGTAGAACCATAAAGTCTCTGAGTATAGGTCCCACTATTGACGTCAAATATTTGACAACAATTATTTTGTGCAGACGTGTGTCAAAGTTGATGCTGAAACCAGGGGGGTTATTAATCCAACACTGTCCATTGGGCATTGGAATCTTGAGTTATCATATCGTCAACTATCCTCCCAGGCCATTGCAATAAAGTCCAAGTGTTTATGTAGTAGCCCAACTCATCAAAAGTGTGCCGCTTTGGTGGTATCGTAAGAGCATGGTTTGTTGTTTCATCTGCGAAATTTGCGTAGAATTTGTCCTTTACCCCCTGTTTAATGCTGTTTGGTTTGGGTGTATCTGTTGTCCATTGACATTGTGAAAAAAGCTCTGTTCTTCCCACAATCTATTTCAAGTGGTATAGCCATAGTTCTAATTAACTTCACCATCTGGTAATAACCACCCTCACTTTTGTCGAAACAAAATTCCTGAGGCGTTCTCACATTGGATGTCATAACTTTGATCGTAAGTGTTATATCGACATCAAATGTATCTTCTGTAACGGGAGTTTTCACCAAAAGTATTTGCTTAATAGCCAGAGATGTCAGTTCTCTGTAGGCCCTCTGCAGACGTGCTACTATAATATAAACCAAAAGGGGCATACCAGTATTCAAACTCTAAAAGGTGTTCCAATTCTGTGGGAAATACCACATTTTTTGTGTCCAAAATCTGTTTTGCTATATCGGGACGTGGACATACTGGGTCTACACTATTTAACGTCCTTGTATATTTATTTCCAAACAGCAGCCCTCCGTTGCATGCCCTCTTATACAGGCGATTCTTCTCCAAGATTCAAACGCTTAAACCATAGACCTTGCCCCAATGTGTCAGATCTTTGCTCGTGACAGGGTAGTGAAGTTGATAATATTTCAACGCTCCATTCTTGTTATCAATCCCACCCATTCCAGGTGTGACAGGTTTAGATCCGTAAAAATGGATGCCCCCATAAGGTTTGTTTAAAAAATTAGAATTTGTATTTCTAACATTTTTATTTGACATTGCCATGAAGTAGTACCTGCTGCTGCTGCTGCTGTGTTCTCCGAATCTGTCAGCCATTGTTTGTAGGTAGAGTTTGGAGTTAGTTAGTTCAACCAATGCATAAATACTGCACTTGAAATTGTAAGTGTGCGCTTCTCTTCTGAAGATCGCTCGTGCAATAGTCTGTCCGGTATACAAATTGGGTGTTGGTCCTCTTGAATTTTAATTAAGCAATAATTCGCTCTCTCTGTGCCCAGAGAATTCGTAAACCGTCGTTGAGGAGTCTCTCAAGAAATAGAAAACTTTTGTAGAAATAGTTTTGGATAATTCGGGATAGTAATAACCACATGGAAGTTGGTTCCCCTGCAGATCTCTTGGTTTATACTTTATCTGTTTATCCCTAACTAAACGTCTGCTATTTGATAAAGCTCGTCTGGAAATGATGGATCTGCAGAATGCTACAAAATGCTGCGTGTTTCCTATCGAGAGCGTGAACCCAATCTCCCACCACCAGTTTTGGTATTGCCATGG
The DNA here is from genome assembly GCA_018155075.1 of Cassiopea andromeda. Classification (NCBI taxonomy): domain Eukaryota; kingdom Metazoa; phylum Cnidaria; class Scyphozoa; order Rhizostomeae; family Cassiopeidae; genus Cassiopea; species Cassiopea andromeda. Next base: position 333,679 of record WIPJ01002184.1, on the reverse strand, counting down.
AAGAATCCCACATTTTCCAGCCAAATTGTTGTATTCGTCGTTTAGCGCACGCTTGTACAACTTTTGTTGAACCTCGTCTATATTTAGGGGCAGTACCTGTGGCAGTGTGTCTGGTCTCATCGTACCCCTTGATGACATTTTGCAATTGATCTATGTACTGACCATCGTCATTATCGGCAACTCGTACCAGTATGGATTTTAGAGTTCTATTCGTCCTCTCCGCTATCGTGCATATCGTTGATGGGTTTCTTGCGGTAACATGTTCTCCCTTCAATCTATTTTTCAAATAGTCTTATATCACAGCAATTGGGAATTCTAAGCCGTTATCATATCTATAATTTTCAGTCTAGACACCGTTTGGTATTCAAACACATCCCTTAATGCTGTCAACACGTCCTGGGCATGCTTGGACTTGCACAGGCTTGCATACAGCTTTTGTTTAAATTGATCCACCAGTACAAGTTTAAACTTTATATTTCTATTTTTACAACTCCATTGTGACATCTCCAGTAGATTGCTTGCACAGATATTATTGGGATTCAAAATTTATATGGACGTCTCGGAATATTTCTTCATCTCGTAGGTTTAAATCTTGTGTAGAAGTTGTCATGTTCATTCCATTCATCTATCAGATGTGGCGACAAGATATGACCTCATAATTCGGCATCTCTGTCCTCTTTCTTCTCCATTTAAGTTGAGAATGAGAAGCTGAAATCCCCTTAAAATCGCCAGGAAACCTGACCGGATCTCAACAAAAAGACAACAAATGAGAAAATAGTTGTTGTTTATCTTCATTCATCTCAACCAAACAAAATTTACTATCTCCTACCAACAACCAGTGCAAGCACACTACTACTCTATATATGTATTAAACATTGTTACAAATATAGGGATCTGCTATGTTAGGATGTATACGAGTAAAAAATATTTGTATCACATTCAAGAGGAATTAGTGTCTTTTAGTGCTGCATAGACTATGTAGGGAATAGTTTTTTCATGCGAAGCGGACAACACTTTTTACTCAGCCTGTTGTCTAAACTACCAATGTCCATCTTATCAAGTCCCATCTCTTTGTCGATGTGCGGGATTTGCAAGACTTGAACATTGTTTACTTCTCCAAGTTTTGATAAATATTTCCAACTTTCATTTTGTGCTGTTTGCTTTTAAATATTGGGGAACCATTGTATCCTTCTTTGTTTACTTGTACACCTGTTCTATTCGCTTACGGTATTGCTTGTCCAGCATGCCACCACCATACGCAACGTCGTAACCACCTTTGTTGTCATTATAATCATTTTCCCCTTTTTTTGTTTTCTTTCTTCCATTTTTTACTGTTTTTGTTGTTCATTTATTCTTGACCTCAGCGCATTCAGTAAGTCAGACTTCACAGATTCAATAATTGTATTTTTATATTGTTTTTCTGTGACTTTAGGGCTACCGATATCAATTTGTTAATTGAACCATTGTCACCAGCGCTGCCATCAACTTTTTTTGTTGAAGTTTTCGCTGTTTTGGATGTGATGCTGATAGTATCGCCTTTTTCTTTCTCTTTAAAGCAGGTAGTTCTTGACGACGGGTAACAGTATTTTCACCATCATCGTCTGATGACGATGAGGAAAGCACACTACTACTACTGCTGCTGTCACTGCTACTACTACTACTTAGTCGATGATGACGGTAGCGGTAAGAGGCTTGTTGCTGTTTACTTTATGAGCATGTGGTTGTCGTGCTGCCAAATGTAGTCGTCTTTTCAGTAGGTCTTTTCTTTTGTTGTTTGCTACCATCTTCTTCTGTAGAATAGTCTTCATACGGTATAGCTCATCCACCACCTTCGTCAGCAGCAGCATAGTTGCTCTCATCCTGCCGCTATTGTAGAAAATCCATTTCTTTCAAATGTGATGTATGCTAATACACACCTAATAATAAATACCGTATAATAGTGTTAATTTTTGTGTCCACGTCTTGCTTTTTTATGGTCGGTCCTCGTCTGCTCTTTTTCTTCTTGGACGCAGATAATAGTCTCCACCATCATTGTCTCTTGTTGTGGGTTTGTATCATGGTCTTTTTCCATGCTTCCATTGTTGTTCTTGTATCTCTCAAAATGTCTCTCACGCTGTTGTGGTGGTTGGTGTCTTTTTGGAAGAGGGTGTGTACCTTTGTATGACGTGTGATGCCTTTTTGCTCAATTGATCTAGTCGACCTAGTCTTCTATCTAATCTAAATACACTACCAGATAACTTTCCTAATGTTTGCACTGGTAATGGAGATGAAAATGATGTTCTTCTTGGAGTGGTTGATGGGGGTGGTACCGGTAGTAATACTAAGTGATTCCCTTCTGCTTTCTTCTTTGAAGATGCTCTCTAAGATATGTATTGCCTATATCGTTAATGTTAAAGCCTGTTTTCTCATCGCATTTAAGATGGCTGCTATACCCTGTGGAGTCTTTATAAAATGTGAATAAGCGTGTGTTATAAAATGCATAATCCTACCGGCATGTTTGGGATCATCGGAGATTGCCACCAACATGTGGTCGTTGTGTATCAACATTGTTTTTGTAAGTCTGCAACACAACTTCTCCGTGTTTGTCTTTGTTAGTGATTGTTGAACCAAATGCACTATTGCCAATCAGTTTTGCCATGGGTACTGGCATCTCACTCTGTTTGTCTTTATCGCCTTTGATACAAGTGGCGAAGTTAGACGAAAGTTGATGGTCGGGCTCATCAGGGACATAGCGACCGGGGAGTGAGGGGGTGTAAGACCCCCAAATTTTAGGACTTGAGAAAAACCAGGTAAAATTGGGTCATCGCATTGTCAAAATTTACATTACTCTTGTACAATACTTGAAGAAACATATAGTCAAAGGAATTACTTTTATCATGTTTGCAAGGACCTTTTTCAAGATAGCATTTTCCAGCCAACTGAGAACTTTTACTTTGGAAATTTTTTCTCCGGGCCCAACCATTCGAGTGCTCTATAGTAGACACGGGGTACAAGAGAATGTCCTTTATATTGAAAATTTTTGAAGGATATGCTTGCCCTCCTTTCCATACTATATTTAAATGGCCAACAAAGTTTGCTCCAATAACCAAGCTTTTGCTATTTGAGAGAATTAATGATTATTAGTGATAGGAGGGTAATAATACCACCCGGCTAGAGATATCTATTTCTCAGAAATCAGTTTAATCAAACGAACATAAAAAGATCATAAAAGTGAATTGGATGCATTTTCCAAGCTTATTGCTGATTGCCAGTAATTGCGACGGCTAAAAAAAGTTGTCGTGGCAAGCTTCATTTTGGAAATAAGAAGACTTTTGTAGACCATTCTTCTACAACACGCAGATTGATGGCTTGGCGTGAGCTATATACCACTTTAGAGTTGCCGGGCAAATTGGTTCTCAATGAAAATGATCATTGAGTTAAGCTCAAGTCCCACTTCAAAGGTTTGCCCATTGCTTGAGTTTCCATTTTTGAGCAGAAGGAAACTTGCCAGTTCCATGGCAGCTTGGAAACTGAGAGTAATCAAACTGCGTTATTCTTAAATTATTCTCAAATTTTGGTAACTCTGAACCTTGCTATTCACATAAACTTTATTCTTATAAAAAGTGTGTACTTTGTTGAGAGAAATTTTAATGTCATCTTATATCATCTTCAAGTTTGATGAGAATGTACGTTGTTGATGTATAGAAGAATAGGCACAAAGAGGCTCATTGGCCTGGTAATGTTGTAGAACGTTTGCGATGAGACTATTTGAACAAAATTTTACATAATAACGAGCCCACTTTCTCTGGCTTTGTTGCAATATTTAAAATCGCTTTACCAAGTTCTCATGCTTTCTTTAGCCTCTTGGTATAAATGCTGGCCAGGATAGCTGACATATCTGTACCATATACTTCAGTGTTGAAATAGTACAAATTAGCAATATTGTGGCCGTAAAATTTGGAAAGTTTATCGCAAAAAGTATAAATTATCTACAGTTTCTCACTGCATTACTTTTTGTACAAAGTTAGAAGAAATTTGTCGACAGTTGCTTCCGTAGGTATCATAATTGTGAAGACCAAACGTTCTTATGAAGCATAAGGGCGTTTTGCCAAGTAACCCGAGAGAGAGAGAGTGCTTAGAAGTAAAAACTTACTGTAAGAACATACTGGAGGTCCAAGCAGTGAATGTAGGTATAAGGTTGGAAGCAAAAGTGTCAGCAATGAGATCCAAATTTTATCTCACAAACGATATATTTGAAGAGATATATTTCATAAAGTCATTGCAATAGTGCTATAAAACATTGTATTATGAGGAAATTTCTCCAAAGGCGAAATAAATAGTATTGGAAAAAAAATCGCACAGAAGTTTTACACGTTGTAAAATGGGATTTAATTTATGACATGAAGAAAAGGAGGCTCATATCATAAATGCATGGAGTCACAAGTAGAACCAAAACACATGAATGAGATCATTTTTCAGAAAAGAAACAACCAAATATTTTTTATGCAACAAAAAAGAGGTGAGTATTCCATAACCTAAGTAGAAACTGGAAGAAAATCTGTTATATAGAGAGGACCATTTCCATGGAGCATGATTGGCAAAAACATTAAAGATTAGAAAAAGGAACTATTCTAAAAGTGTATACATTAATATAAAGGCAAACTAATTGAGTCCACGTTAGTTAAAGGCACATTAATTTAGATCTTTTATATAAGTTAAGGCAGATTGCTAATCAAAAGTCAGCTTATCAAAATTAAGATAAGATGTCTCAATCCAAGAAATGCAAGAAACAGTCCAAAGCAGACTGTCTGGGTAACCAATAATGTGGTATACAATAATCTCCATTATCCAGAAGCAATTTTATCAAACAAACCATCTAAAGTGCAATATAAAATACCAGCAACAAAGCAACCTTGAAAAACATGATACTTATACAAAAGCCTAAAGCAATGGGGAGCCATAACAATTCTTCTTGATTTATCAAGAAACAATCTCAGTGCAGAAAAGATTAGCTATCTAAAAGCCTACCAAGTCAAAGAGAAATATATAACAGCTCACAAGATTGAAAATTTCTACAAAAACAGTATACTGTTTGTGAATTATAGTAATTGCATGCCTACCAAAGCAAAAGAGAAATCCATAAAAGGTCACATGAATGAACATTTGTACTGTAGCAGTATATTGTCAATGTGTGAATTATAGTATTTGCATGCCAGTTCCAAGAAAATCCATTCAAGCTACCAAGACTACTTCATGCATCTATTTGAAAAGAAAGTTAAGTCTTCTTGGCTTCTCCATAAATTTCTGAACTATTTTGTCATGAAGGATATTTTTATCTTCAACCACTTTTATGACATCTTCGTGCGGTGGTATTCTACACAAGCATCGAAGATGTACTTGCCCCACTTTATTTCATAGATATGTTTTCACTCTCTTTAGACAGGAAAATGATCTCTCTACAGATACACTGGATATGGACATTACAGAATTAAGCTTCAATAACCTGACAGCTTCTGGTATGCTAGTCTCCAGACCACATTAATAAGTATATTGCAATATTTCCAGAGAGCCTTCTTTGTGCAAATCAGTGTCATTGTAAATGAAGAGAACTGAGTTTCAAGTGATTGAATATGGAAAAGGGGAGCATATTTACACTTCAAGGATTAGAACATATCTGGTGGCACTCTTTTTCTCCATTGTTTGAAAATGCAAGGATTCACCAGATCCAAGAAAGCAAAGTTCTTGCAGACTGCAAACCTCTCAGACAACATAAACACAATGTTATCAACAACTTGAAAATATAGACTTTTTTTAATTATGTCTTTTATCTGCATTGGAAGATGGATCCCCAACTAAAGAGACTGTTGATTGGAAGAAATGATTATGTGCACTGTCAGCGCGCAAATCAGCTGGAAAGTTATTAAAGGCAGATATTTTCTGACAACCATAACTGAAATTTGTATTTCGATTTTGAAGAACCATGTAAAGAAGTGATGAATATTCCAAAATCTTACTAAAAGCATGAACTAGAAAACAAAACAAACAGCTGTTAATAAAAGGGTATAAACCACTAGCTTGTGATATGGATGCATCATCCAAGCCTTGTGATAAAGAACACTGATGGTACATGAAAGATAGTACCACATAGCTTCTCCAGGCTTAGGTATATCAATTCTATTTGTATACAACAAATCCTTCCTTCTAGGACTGTTGCTAGCAACTGTGCTAAAAGCAGCCAGATTTGCAAAGAAAACTCTAGCCAAGGGGATTGAAGAGGCAGACTGACATAGAACTAATTTTAAGTGGTGAGCTGCACTGTGAAAGAAGTATGCAAAGGGATAATCTTCCCTAACAAGGGTTTGGACACCAGAAATGTGTCCAGAGATTACGAACGCCCCATCATAGGTCTGCATGATCAATTTATTGAGAATAGAATCCCCATAATGAGTTGACACATCTTTGACAATTCAACCAATGGCAAGAGCAGCTCTATCTGAACTCACATTATACAATTTCAAAAATCTCTCATCAACATCATCCTTTTTATCAAGCCTAGTAATAACACTAAGCTGCTCCTTAGTTGACACGTTTGTAG
>WIPJ01002184.1:302683-323527 GCA_018155075.1 Cassiopea andromeda | reverse complement strand
GTTCCATTCACATTCTCGTATGCATTGGATTACGTATCCCCTCTTCTCCAAGATTTCATAGCGACATCGATATACCATTTGCTACTCTTCACGTGGTAAAAACCCATGACCACCTCTATGAAGTCAATAACTTTGTCACCTCGCACCACAAACTTCGCAGGCATGCCAATACCACCCATAAAATTCCACCATGTCTCTGATGCACTAATTCAACATTGCACCACCACCCTCCTCATCCCCATCTTCTTGTTTCGCAATGTAGTATCCATCAGCAAAAATGAAAGCAAACATACATCAGCTTGGAATGTTGTGTTCTGAAATTTTTTGGACAGCCATTTCTTTTCAGATACCGTCAGCACAAATCTGTACTGTCTGTGCATATGAATATTGCGAGGAAGCAAATGAATTTCGTCTATGTAGTCCAAATACTCTTCTGCTGCAGCACTGTCTTTACTAGTCAAATGTTTGTAGCCTGGGAAACATTTCATCTGTCTGTGTATCTTCAGGAAATCACTCATAGACCTGTAGATTATGGGCTTTCCAGTGAATTTTTCCTCCCCAAGGCAGTACAAATAGAGGGAATTTGCATCAAATCCTTTTATGTACAGATGTTTGGGACCATTCTTTCTCGTTAATATTTTGGACTATTCACCAACTTGGCTTAGTTTGATCATTGAATACGCAACAGGATCGTCAATGTAATACAGCGATCTATGTGGTATATGTTTCATTAATAGTTGCTTGGCAAGTCCAGGCAACAATATTGCATCCCTGACAATATCCAATTTTTTACTGCGCATCTCTTTTGCATAATTGCACACTGAATCACAAATGGAATGATATCTAGAAACATTGTAGTACTTGAGGTAGTCACCATGTCTCTCCACAATTGTATGAGTTTTTCGTATTTCTCTTCGCCAGTTTTAGGAGTCTTTTGCATTTGCTTAGGAGACAGGGATTCGTTCTTAGTATCTCTTGCCATTCCAAGCTTCTGCGCAAGAAATGTCCGGTATTCCAAATTCAATTGATTCTCCTGCCTAAATTTACTACCAAATGCGTCATATGGTGGCACCTCTGTCTCTTCCAATCGATCATAGCTGTTCGTATATTCATACGGAAAATGCGATTTGTTGGATGAAGTAGCATCTGCAAATGACTTAATAACTGTGTCCAGATTGAATCCCAGTGCCAAAACTGAATGATATCCAGAAACACAAAACCACCTCCTTGGCATAATCCATTCACATTTATGGATACATAAATTGTAGTCTTTTTCACAAACTGTATAGAAGCCTCTGAGGGAACCAATCGTACCAACTCGGGGAGGAAATAGTTCTTGATAAAGGGTATATCATAGCCACTGAAATTGAACCCAAAAATTAGCAAATGATTGATGAACTTCTTTAATTTTCCCAACGGTCTGATCTCTTTAGAACAAATCTTTAAATTCCTCTCTGCCATCTCAGTACTGTTCTTTATCAGCATTGCTTGTGGAGTCTCTTCACAGGCAAATTCTTCTGCCATTTCTTCAATTAAGTTGTGATCTATCTCGGCAAGAAGTTCCGACGAGCCTATGCATGAGCATGTCAGATGCATGAGCATATCTAACCTTGATATATTTCTCCAAAAACCAACTAGTGATATATTCAATAATGTCTTCGCATTTTCTCAGCATTACATTTCGTGTGACTCTCACAATCACTTGTAATGTTCGCAAAAACTCTTTTATCAATTCTTCTGGGTCCTCACGGGCAGCATAGGCTATTCCACAATCACCCTTCTCATCTGACTGAACCATGATTTCCATGAATTCTTCATCCTCCTGAGCCTCATCTTTATTCAGTATATTGCACGCAACAGCATAGGTCAGAGGGAACAATTGACAATGATGTATGCCTCATCCTCGTGATTGTCTATGTACTCTTGCTTGGTTCACAGCTCACCATTTTCGTCATACATGAGAACATTGTTTGATGATGAAAACTCCACTTCCGATACGCATTCCTTTTGCAAAGCTGCCTCAAAATCATACGTCGCATAGTGACCAGTAGACAGCATGTCCTCATCGTCGCAGGATAGCAACTCCTCTGGGATTGAAAAGACAGTTTTTTCCTCTTCCCACATGCTGATGTGTGGCTCCACAGCACCCAGTATGTACCGATAACGAATTTTGTCACACCTTTCCTGAATGTGTTTCTTTATTGCTGACATTTGCTGCCCTTTGAAGATCTTCCCACTTGATATACATCGATAGTGTAAAGCAGTCAGTTTATTCATGTCCTTTATGGTATAGTAGTGGTTATCAAGCAGCAATAAATTCAAAGTCTTCTTGTCCACATGCCCACCACTCAACAGGTACAGTGGTCGTATCACTGGTTGGTACTTGTTGGTATAAGACTCCCTCAACGCATTAATTCTATCTTGCTGAGCACACTTTCTGCGTGAGTGAACCTGTACACATTGATTCTCATCTTGTAGATATACTCCAAATAACTGACAATGCTGACGTGAATTCTTTCAAACATCTAATCCGACTGGATATTGAAATGATACTTGTTTGTAGAATAGTATTCCAATGCTTTCTCAGTTATTGCTTTGGCATCAACAGCAATACCAACACTTTCACCAGCAGTCGACGACATCAGTTGCCATCATGAAATTTGTGTAAAAAACAGTTTCTTGTACAGAGCATCAGATCCACCTCTCGATCCATTCTTTTGTGTCATTATATTTCTTAGGCTTACAAGGGTGCAGTTCTTTCATCCACGAGACTGTAATCACACATATTTATTGTTCTGGTCTACTTTTGTACGACCACCACTTCCATTTTCTTCGCCCTCACCAATATCTTCTTCTTTGCTTGCGTCCTCCTGCTCCACTTTGTCTTCTTCTTCCACTTCATCCAAAATATATGGATTATTATGACAAGGTGTGCATAATCATCATCGTCAAAATAGTCAATGCAATCATCTCCTTCTTCTTCCTCATCATCACTAACACCACCACCACACCCAATGTACTGGTGATTACCAAATATATCATCGTGAATATCACAGTTCAAATGGGAAATACGTACACAACCATATTTGTCATTCGAATACGAAGCAGATCAAAAAGATCAGTCTGTTGAATGTCTCTGATCCCACCATCTTCATCAGTCACATTTCGAATTACCCACACATTGGGAATCTGATTGATCAACACTCTATTGTTGGGATCAGTCTGCATCTTGTAGAGTACAAAACCAAATGCGACAGCGATCCTGTGGTATCTGATACCTGCATGCATCAAACACCAGTCTCAGTGCAGACTCAACTTGCAATAAGAAACCTCGTCTTCCTAATAGGTTGATATTGAACCTTTCGATTCGCCCATCCCATGCTGTTGTGTGATTCACACATTTTCATAAATTGTCAGCGTAGAATCGTCTCAATCTATCATGATATTGACGAACAACATTCTGATAGGCTCTCAAGCGTAGACTTTCTTTTTGTGCACACGGAAGTCGAGCACCAGGAGCAGAACCAGCGTGTCCATGAAGTTGTTGGTAATGCTTATTTATTCTGTCCTGCAAATGTCTTGCAGCAATAACAGCCTTCACATCTTGTCCCCACAGTTTCTGACGATTCAACAGTGTAAGCCAAAGCATTGTGTGCTTCTGCTGTGATGATATTTTGTGTGGAGAACAGGCACCAATCCTTGACACATGACTACTCATATGGGATTTACATTGTCTCAGCAATTTAACCTCCCTGTCACAAGATACGCATGTATATCGGCGTTGACAGTGTTCTGCTTTGTGTCTATACAGTCCCTCACCAGAAGTGAACATGTCTGCACACAAATGTCAAACATGTTGATTGTGAGTGGTGCCACATGCTGTCATAGCTGTGTAGTGGTGGCAAAAGGAGGTTGTTGACGACAAAGACCATGCCCTTCATCACAGTATATGCAGTGATTTTGTGCACAATAGCCATATGTCGTCTGTAGTTGGCCTCGGAAGCCTACATACTATTCCAATTGTTACAATGACAAACCGTTTTACCATGGTGACTCTCTGTCACGTGTGTGTGCAACAGTGCAGGCCCATTGCAAAAAACATCCATCATTAATACGGGACAAAATGGACACTGATATCATCTGTGCATCTTATTCTTGTGTCTGGCTTAGTTGGACGCCCTAATAAGTCGTCTTCGACACAAGTCACATGCATGCGGATAGTACAATTATTTGTATTCTTCTTGTCTCATTGCAGTGTAGAATTTGTTGCACATTGCACACCTTAAATGCTACAGTTCCCGATATCTCGGCAACACCGATTCATCTCCAGCCATTAGAGCTAATAACTCACTGTTACACATTGTACATCTAAACTGAGGAGCTGCCATCTTCTCAGAACGAACTGCCGCTGCTGATACTGCTATTGTCCTTTTTCTACTTCTTCCTCAGATGATAATGATGACAATTGTTCTCTGCAGCTAAGCACCCAATCGCTCATATGCTCGTAACACAGTTTCTGAAACAAGGGAGCAAAAGTTGACAATAACATCTCTCGATAGTGTTGTGCCACAGGTCTATCATTAGAGAGTTCAATTATACGCCCAGTGTCAAAATCCCTAAGAATATTTTCACCACCATGAACTAATATGTTGTTGAAATCTGAGAAAAGGACGCCTCAATACAAATAAATCATTTATAATATGCGAAACTGTCAATCAAGTTATCTTTAGATTGCAATGACATGTGCCATCATTTGGAGCACAATCACGAGAGTCAATACGAACAGGATGGCTACTCCACTTATAACAATTGGAACTTAATTCCACAATCTCTGCAACAGCAGATTCCTCACCCCTCACATAATGCAATCTGTGACCAATGTCCCTCAAATACTGACCATACGATGGGTAGCAAACACCATCAATCCAACAATTAGGACGCTTTGCCACAAAGGTACCAACACCACACGAACACAGACCCTGCGAGTGACTACGAAGCACACCTTCTACAACACCAGTAGTATGCTCAGAAACATATTGAGTAAATGAATTTTTATAATCGGCACAAGAAGATTAAACATAACTATAAACATTATCAACACACCTCAAAAGTTCTCTATGATACTGAGCATCATAACCATTGTCTTGATCCTCTATTTGTTGCATATCAATCAAAACACTACCCAGCCGCGATAGATAGCATATGCTACTATAATCCAAAATATGAAATGGTATATACCAAAGAAACCACCAACTTCTATACGGCAATGTGTAGTTGTTTTCTTCTTGATAGTTGTGCATTATACGCCTGCAAAACAGCAATTGAATGAGAAGCCCAGTTGCTACCATATTTATAGAGACTAAGAAAACCACAGGTACATAGGTCAATTAAATGATTGACATATCTTACGCCATGATTAACAACTCTTACGCTATGATTGATAGATCTTACGCTCTATTGATATAGTTATGTCAATCACAGCATCTATAAAAATACCTTCATAGAGCTTATACTCTCACTTTTTGTGCTCGCCTAGTCAAGTCTAGAAGGTAGTAGTCAATCAAACACACGCATACAAGATGATGATAGTGATGAACCAACAGTAGAAAGCCAAATATGTTGTACTTGGCAATAAAAACCACCAGATATGAAAGGTGAAATATCACTCAGTTTTTGGCCAAACCATTGACAACCTGATATGTCATGTGCGCCAATTTCAAGATCCAACAAACCCAAAAGAGGAGTGGTGAAAGCAAGTGGTGTTATCGAAATACCATTTCTGCAGTGTAGAAGATCAACTAGATATGACCACACAGTTCCCAGTACAATCGTTAGAGTGTGGAGTAAATAGCTTTCAAACTGTGGTAAAGACAATAAACCACTACGTTCAAACAGTATAACAATGCGTGAATAGATACATCAACAAATACATTTCATCGTCGACTGACAGCCTATTGGCAAAACAATTGACATTAAATATGGAGGACTTCCTGCTAGAAAGTGGTCTGGTAATGAATTAATGTATCTCAATCAAATTAATAGATAAAGAGAAAAACAAAAATCTTGGACATCCATCTGGACTTGCACTATCAGCCGCAGGAGAACTATTATCCCTGCCACTGTCAAAGATTGACATATTTTGGGAATGCATAACAGCATTTTGCAACCAAGAACAGAAGATAATATGGTCTATCAATGTCGCTGTTTTATTGGTCCTTCTTGTTGGCTTCGTTACATGTTCATGAGGGTTAAGAGCCAAAAGCATATCAAGGTATTGTTTCTTCTTTGTGCTATTGCTGCTACTTAGATCAATATTCATATCCCCTGTGACAACTATAAGACCGTCCCAGGTTGTTGTCAAATGACTTAAGATGTTCTCGAATTTCTCTAACCAGTCTCCAAATGATAAGATTTTTTCTGAGCGGTAGACGGTACCCAAAAGAAGTTTACTATGTTTGTTCCTACCAGGAAGTTCTAGCCATAGATGTTCTAGATCAGGCTCTACATTCTCAATGTCTTTCCTGCGTTTATATTCTAGAGAATCACGGATGTAGGCCCCGACTCCACCACCTAGAAGGTTGTTGCGATGTCTGAATTCTGGGGAATAACCTGGAATCGTAGCATGTTGAAGAAGGTGCACATTGTCTTTACGCCATGTCTCAGTCATTGCTATTATATCAAATGGGTATTTTTCCATCGTTAATATCACTTCATCTAGACTCGATAGTAAACTTTGTGTGCTCAAGTGCATGAAGTTCAGGTGCTTTGGCCGTGATGCCAAGGCAAGTAAATGATGATCTGGTTTATCCATGATATCCTGATTGCTCTCTAACTGCTCAGGTCCATAATAAACATATCCATAATAATAATAATAATAATAACATAATAAACATATTAAACACATCCATACTATCACTATCACCACTACCACCGTTAGCACCCAAAATTTCAGAAACCTCCTCAATATTCCTCCTTTCCCTATGAAATTTTGCAGAGAACATTGTCCTCCTCGGTCTCCAACACCTCAACCCGCACATCATCCTTGTTTCCACCCCAATTACATCCTTCTCCTCCTCCTCAATTACCACATCTTCATCATCCTCCTCCTCCTCCTCCTCAATAACCACAACATCATCATCTGTCCCTCTCACCACCACATCTCCTTCAGCCTCTACGTGTACACCCCCAACACTAACAAACAAAACCTCATCCTCACCCACATGAACCCCAAAATCAAAACAAGAATCATCATCCTCCCACAGCACAAAACTAACCTCATAACTCTTACTACTGAAATCATCATTATCAACTACCCCTTCGTCCTCCTCAACACCACCAGCCTTCTTGTGAAGGGGTGGTGTTTGAGGGGGTCCTAGGAACAATGCTATTCTGCTGATAATTCTCACTACTGCAAGCATTGTCTTAATGCAACATAGACTGTTGTTGAGTAGTTTGTGCACTGCTAATACTAGCCATCTTGCTTCTAGGTTGTTTGCTGACTAACTGAACAAATCAAGTGAGGCTCTCGGTTTTATAGACCCCAGAGCATAAGATCTGTCAATCATGGCGTCTCAAAGCGTATTATCTGTCAATCATACTTAGCACCATAAGATCTGTCAATCAGAGCGTAAGATTTGTCAATCAGAGCATAGGATCTGCCAGTCATAAAAAATGCTATAACTTCAGGCCACCCGAGGGGTCTCGTCATTTAGTCAGTTGACAAGCATACTGAGCATACAGAGACAAGAGAACATGGAACTTGAAAACAAACACCGTGTGCATTACTTGCGAAAGATCAAATCCCTGTCAAGAGAAGTAGAAATATGTAATCATACACAATACCACAATTCAGTGATGAGGTACAATTACAATATGTGGCATTTGCAGAGCAGAATAATTTGCTGCACTTGTGGAGTGCTCTGTTGACATGGTGGACATCCAGATATCATCACGGCAATATGGATACAACAACCATACAACGTTCCATTGAACGTAGCAAAGGAGGAGAATATAACCTGGTAGTGGCAAGGCAACAGCACCCATCTCACGAGGAAATTGAGTCAGTAGATGGCATTATTCGGGAACATGTGACAGTAGGAGATGAGGAGATATTCAGAGCATACCTGGTGGAAAATAAATGTGCACAGTCAATTATGGCATTTCACCTGTGGCTATTTGATGTCAAAGATGGGAAAGTGCCCGCCTTCACAATGAATAAGGAGGATCCGCACCAAAAATCAACAAGAATCAATATGATACTGCAATGAACTCAATGATTGATCAGAATGGGAGGTGGTCAGACCACAACAAAGGAGGGCAAAACAAGACCAGATATTCCAACATTAGCACCACTACCTCCCAAAACCAGCCCACATCGTGAACATTGAAATTGCAGATGATGATGAGAAGAAAACAAGCAACACCAGTGACTCGCCAACCCCACCGCCATTCACGCCATCACTGCCACCACCACCCCTACCAACCTCTTTGCCAAAGAATATGGATGATGTCATACTTCAACAAATAATCATGTAGATGTCGCCAATTGATTGGTGTGAGGTCATTTCTACACAAACACACCACGCAAATTCACTGCTGTCAGATTTAAGAAAATTTGTTCATGTTAATTATATTCAAGAGGAGAGTACCCACAAACAAGATAAATGGGGACAATTGTGCAAAATAGCAAAATGCCCTCTATGTCACAGACCTTACGAAGAAGATACACCACCAAAAAATAGATTTATGTTTGATCCCAGAGCTCGCAAGACCAAGCACGTTTTAACCAACCTTCAACATTTATTCACAGAGAATTTACCGAATCGCATTTTCTCGCATACATGAGTACAGAAGAGTACATCCACAAGTATTTTACGCCTTGAACCGTTATCCTTTCAAATATTCACGATAATGGTGCACTTAAAGTCACGACAGTTCCAACAAATCCTCCCGCCTATGGAATTTATTGCATTAATGAGTTTGGCAACATGGTACTCGTTACTGACACTCCACACACAGAAACTAATGAATGAACAAATAAAAATGTCTATTGTAGTTCATTCTTGTATATATATTTTCATGTGTGTTATTAATTGTTTCTTCAATATGCGCCTTTTTATCTTGTCTCCATTCTTACATGAAACAAGAAGAAAGTAAGTTTGAGGAGGGAACCCCCGGACTCCCATCGTTTAGTTGTGGACAATTTGAACCGAAATTCATTCTAGTGGAAAAGCCCATCATAGGAAAGTCAGCGATGCACATGTGAAAGTAACGAACGGAAACGATACTGGCTCTTTCTTTATGCATACATTCTCAAACTTTATTAGTATTATCTATCTTTACTCACAATTGCCACCGCCAACGCCAACGCCAACGCCAACGCCAACGCCACATTATGATTCTGGTCGGTCTTCATCTTTGTGAATGTTGTTGAGCCATTCTTCATCTTCAGGTAGGACGGTGGCTAGTCCTCTCTACCACAACATGAAAAAGCGGCAAACTTCTTTTTGACATACTTAAAAGCTTTTTTCGTCCGACACTCATCAGAGTATGAAAACGTCGGATAGTGACCTAAAGGTTGACCGAAACATATATCCAGATGCGGTTACATGTAATAGAATGCGTCTAATTGGCCCCAAATGTGACCAATTAGAACCTATTAACATTGTTTACTTGAAGAGTCCCAATGAGAAAACAAACTCATTTTGTCTACACAAGACTGGGCAAAGTTACATGCAACAGAATATCCACACATCTAAATGAGCAACTCAACCCAATGCAGTATGGTTTCAGACCAAAAGTAGGAGCAATTGAGAGCATTAATGCCTTGAAAACAATACTGGCAAACAGAATAAACAGCAAGCAAGATACCTACATGTGCCTCATTGATTTCAAAAAAGCATTCGACAAGGTTGAACATGATATTCTGATAGACATCCTGAACAAGAAACCAATTCCAGCCAACGAAATTCGGATTATCAAGAAAATATACGAGAATCATATTGGCTTCATGAAGGAAGATTCTGAAAAACAGTACCCAATTGACATAAAAAGAGGAGTGAGACAGGAATGCATCCTGTCACGAATTCTCTTCAATACATGCGCAGAAGAAACATTCAAGTTGATGGATGAAAACCATGGCATCCCCCTCGCAGATGGGAGAAGAATGTGTCGCATCAGCTATGCCGATGACACTGTCCACTTAAGCGAAACTGAAAAAGGAATAAATGAAATGCTAGACTATATTCAAAGAGAAGGCAAAAAGTACTCAATAGAAATGAATGCTACAAAAACAAAAGTATGGTAGTCACAAACAAAAGACACAAGATCGTTGATGCAAAAGTCGGACAAGAAAGAATTGGGCAAGTGAGAAAATTTCAATACCTAGGTGCTACTATTGATGACAACTTGCAAAATGAAACTGAAATAAGGATAAACATTGCAAAAGCCAAACAAAGTTTCTGGAAACACAAAGAACTCATGAGGAATAATCTACCTATGCGAACAAAACAGAAGCTGCTCAGCACTCAAGTATGGTCAATTCTAAAGTATGGTTCAGAAGTTTTTTCGCTTACAACAGCTCTGAAGAAGAAAATAACAGCTTTCGAAATGTGGTGCTACCGAAGAATATTGAAAATAAGCTGGACTAACATGATAACTAATGAGGAAGTGCTACGGCGCGTTGAAGAAAAAGAAGCAAAGTTGCTAAAAATGATCATCAAAAGGAAAATTAAATTCTTTGGACATATAGCAAGAGCATCAGCCGGCCAGTAATTGAAAACCATAATAGAGGGAAATGACAAAAAGATAGGAAAAGGAAGAAGACGAACATGGTGGATAGATGACGTAAAACAAGATACTGGAAAGAAGAAAAGTGAAGAAAACATCAAGCTTGCAGAGAACAGGAACAACTGGAAGATGCTGGTCAGATCAAATTTTGGAGCAAATTAAGTCCATACGAGAAACCAACGATCGTCATTGGTCATGGTCAGGAAGAAGAAGAAGATTGGGTTTTGAGTCTTGATGTAAACAGATTCCAATACACTTAACTGAAAAGACGATCTTGCTTGCCCAATGATCCGAAAATTGTCTTCTGTATATGTTATATGTTGTATATATTCATGTTGTATATGTTAAGATTTTTAAAGCAGTAGGGTTCTGAGAATCAAAATTTCGGAAACTGGGGGTTTTAATAGCGCTGATTTTAATGGTAATAATAAAAATTACAGGTATTGAGTGGAAAATTGTTAACTGGGGGGGAGGAAGGTACACTTCTACTCCAAGTACCTTATTAATGAATGTCTACGTATTTGCGTTGAATTTCCGAAGATTTTGATAACAGTGGAACTGGATGCTACAGGAAGAGATACCATATTGCTTTTTAAGTTGCAAGACATTTTTCGAAATAATCTTAATTCAGTTTCAGTTGAAAGTCTCTAGAATATATTAAAAAACGTCACACCGCTAATCGAATATATTAATCGAACAAAGAGCGATGGCAACAGAAGAAGGCGTGGGAACCATTATTTTAGGGCTGCCCAGAGATTTCTGAGACACTAGTGTAAAGAGAAAGATGTGGCCCCCTCCTAGCAAAGTGAACTGACAAATTTAAGCCTGTAGTTTAGCGCTGGAAAATCTGCTATTGGTATTAGTTTATGAGACCCCTAGATCTTGAACGAATGAGGCCCAAGACAATGAGACCTTGGGGAGGGCATTTCCCCTCTCTCCTTTTCCATCTCGGCAACTCGGGATACATGCATATATAAAAGTTGAATATAAATCTTCTCTAGGAAGAATTTCGCTATTTTTAGTACGAAATGCTATGAATTGCGATATCACTGAAGTGAATTTTCAAGGCACAAAGATGTTCCAACGAGTAACCGTGCCGGTTTACCATTGCATTATTGTTTATAAAAAGACAAGGAAATACTCTTGATCTCTATAACTATTCACAAAGGGGTGCGTGAAAGCATACTACAACCTTACTTAAGTACAACCAAATCTGGTGTAGGTCTTTTGAGAAATGCAGAGAAGTTTTACAGTTTACCATTTTTCATGAAATGCCATCCATTCTATTGATATTGATATGCGGAATATGGTAATCCGTGCTATTTATCGCTCTTACTAAAGTATGAGTAAAGCAATATATATACCCATAGAGCTAATAGGACTAAAGCGCTGACTGGCTAATCCCATTGTATACAAAACAGTGGCCTGGCATGCAAATCCATAATGGCGCCCTAGTAAGGCAGAAAGTTAGTGTACAGTAGACGCAAAAAGGAAATAAATCATGTTTCCGCTACTTATTTCACGGATATTATAATACATTATGGCTTCGGAGAGTGACTAAGAGTTTTTCATGCTATTTTTGGAGAAACTTTTGTGTTTATCAGCCGTGGACTTAACCATGGTAGCTTAAATATCGAACATTGTTGCTGCATTGCTGTGGATACCTTAATAAGTTTCCTTAAATGCTGAAGGTATTTACGCTCTATACTAAATTTAGTAGCAAATACTCTTCAAATTAAAGAGCTTTTCAAAGTAGTAGCTAACTATGCCGTCTCAGGAATGAGTTTAAGGTCTGCAAGAGCTTAAAGTGTCAGTCTTATTTATCGGTCTATGTGCGATAGAAATAATAAAAAACGTAAAGACATGTTCTGTCAATATTGTATATTATACAATAAAATTTGGTTTGTGAGTATCTGTCTCCTAGAAGGTGTACTTTGTCTTATTACGTGGTCAGTGTAAATTCTGCCGAGCCTGTGAGAAATGATTGTTAATACAATTCTGCAATACACTCTATCAATATTGTTACATGGCCATCTCGTCGGCTTGAAACAAGAATATGGCTTTCAATGGAGCGTTGTGTCACTAAAAGAATGAAGATTCTTTTTTTCAAAGAGAGCTTTCACTAGAATACTTTCCTTAGATTTTGGGGGCATTATACCCTCCCAATTGCATATCTTAGATTTTGGGGGCAATATATATTGGATAGCTATTAACTTTAACTGCTTCATTTATGTGATTTTAAAAATTGCCATATCCTTAACAGCATACCTTGCCAACGTGATCCAGTCAGATATGAGGAATTTGATACTCTCTAAATATATAGAAATCATATACCATATTATAGCCCTCCTTCTATACGTTCTGAATATGTAAGAAAATTTCAGGTTTTCCTTAGGGGAGATATGCTGCAGCAGAAAAACAACTCACCAAAATCCTTGCATTGGCCTTGTATGTACATGCCTTTATCATCAAATAATCACTCACTAATCCTCAATATACCCGAACAATAAAGCCCTATCAACTTATTCCGCCTCTACCTTGATTTTTTCAACCTTGTATGAGTTAGACACTAACTGGTGCAATGAGACAAAAATATGGATTTCGGCTGTTTCTGGTGTTTTGGGCTATCTATGTGTATAATTTACGCATCGCAAGAGGTTAATATTACAGAAATAATTATCTATTTCCAATACACATTCTCATTAATCACATTTCACACGTCTGTTAAACTTTTGCAATGCGAAAGTATTGTGCGTGTGATCTTTTGCCTGACTACGCTACCATCTTAAATTTACATTGTTGACACCTAACACATGACGTACGAGCTCTCTAGTCCTATTATCTCTATGTGCATATATGTATGTAATAGAAGAGGGGAAGGGAGAACGGAATGGTAAAGCGTTGTTTCACTGCGCTCTGTTGCCATTACACAAGCATTGCTGGTTTTCGTCGCTATGGAATAACAATGATCATTCATAAGTGATAGTTACGTTACAAGTATGTGTCAACAGGAAATTAGCAAGACAATTACCACACGGGTTCACTGCCTTTTGTTCCTGCAAACTAAATTGGTGTTGGCAATGGAAGAATCGCCGTGGTACATGTATCATGTCAGTTTCATGATCCTCTAGTACAGAGCTCTTTAAAAAATGATATGGGTGTTTTCGAGTTGAAAAACACCGGGATTCGCGGTAACATTCAATAGCTTACTGTAGTTCGTTTTGGTCCACCAAATTGCATGGCATCCTCTTCTAGTAGTAGTAGCATACCACTCCACAGAGGTATGAGGGATGACCAACTGAGGTCATTTAGAAAAGTGACTTCCTTGTCTTCAATTTCAAGCCATTCGTACAACCAACAAGCTGGAGAAAGGAATACGATAACTATGGCCCTCAATGGATCGGGAATACATGTTTATCCACAGATTGCAGGGGCAATAATTTATGCATTGCGACTCTTCCCTCAACCTAACGCCAGCAGTGCATTAACGGCATCTGAAGAATGTACCCTCAATCCTTTTTCTGCAAAATCTCCATTGCGCATTCTATCCACTCGTCGCAGTAATTTTACAGGCTATTAAACAGCCTAATTCAAATAAATTTGTCTTCCTTCTTAATGTAGACTAGAACGTGACACACAATAGCAGGAGGCATTACTTTAATTATAAATAAGTTCTCTCATAGAGTTCATTATTGATGACATCTTAAGAATAAATTTTTAGAATATTTATATTGTGACTGCGTGGAGTGAGAGAGCACCATAAAATAGACAGGTTTTGACAATTTTGGGTGAATATTGTCTAAATGGATGGAATGCAACCATTTGACGATCGAAACTCGTCATGTAGACCACTGTATTCTTCTCCTGGTTGTAAAAATTTAGAACCAGACTCAAAATACAGTGATTGATAGGAGCTATGTGATTCAACTGCATATACCTCGGTGATTATTTTCAAATCAAGCCGAAATTTGTCGATAGCAGCTATTTCTGAGTGTTTTCTAGGAATTTAAAGCCAAAATCAAAATATTCTAAGCATAGAAGTAGAATTTCTAAGCACAAGTACAATTGGTGATGACCAAGGACAAGTAGACGACCTAATTATTTCCTTAATGAGGAGCTATTCAACCTCCTAATCAATCAAGCACTTTTTTGCTAATGGACCTCAATCAGGTTGTTGTATTATTGGTGCTGCGTCACCTACGTCAATATTATGCCTCACAATTTCCACTTGCCCTAAAGCAGGGGTTTGTGATGTGAAGTTCTCTTAAAAGTTCTACTAAACGATCCTTTCGTCCCCGTTCTAAATGCTCAATTCTCCAATCATCTTCCGATAAAATATCGCTCAAAGTGTCCTTATTAGTAAACACCGTTGCGACATGAGCGTCCCTTGTGCATGCGTCACGCTGTTCAACAAATGGAGTAACCTCTGCAATGTCGGTACATTTAGGCAAATGCACAGGATGATCCGATAGGTTCGTTACCTGTATAGTTATCTTATTACTATGCGGCCTAGCCCTAGTCAAAATTCTAGCAACAAACAATTGATTGTTCTCAGAAAATCCTCCTTCCATGAATAAATCACTATTTTCGCAGCTTGGTTTGTACTGTTACAGTAGTTTTCGCCAATATGCAAGCGTCCTATACAGTGGATACGATAAACCTTCAATTTCTGCCAAAAGTCCTTGGAACACCAATTAATTTATGCATAATTTCTGATAAAAATGGATTCTTATCCATGTCGAACGATAGAATTCTCCTTCCCCCCAAAAACAATGCTGCATTAAGTGTTTATTTGTCAGAGAAGGGGCTGGAAGTATAGCAGCTTTTTCTGTACCTTTCAACACTGTATATAGCAACATTGTTTTGAGGGGAGAGATAATACTACTAATTGAGCAGCAGAAATAATGCAAGTGTTCGAAGACTTTTGGCTGAGATTGTTTGTACAAAATAAATTAAGGAACCTGGGAACGGTTGTAAGTTACGGTTTGTATTAAAAGTCATATATGACGATAAAGTTTGTTTACGAACTCCCTTTTGGCTCAATGAAAATATCTTCGGAAACAGTTAAAATCAATCAGTTCCCTGCTTCGCATGATGAATAGAGCCTGAACTACGTAATTTCAGCTCATCTATGTGCTAAGAGCCTGTGCCCCCAACTAAAGCTTGGATGCCAAGCAAGCTCTGTATTAATGGCTGTGCTCTTCCAAAACACTACAATTCTTGCCTTGCTTACGTAAATCCTCTTGAAATTAAATTAGGTAGAATTTGAAATGAGCTACCATTCACCTGTACATTTATTGCAAAAGTTTGGTACCCAGAGTTGGACTAAACCTTTCAAACGGTCTCCAACATTACCAGACGCTGGGAGCAACTTTGCATTGCAAAATTCTTTCCCTCCCTCTTCTTGCTATATTTTAGACTTTTTACAGTTTTAATCGGGCTCTGGGTACCAAACCTTTGGTAAAATTGTACAGTTTCAGTGTTGAAAGCACTGACCTATGGAAATTGCCGACTGTTTGATCATATGTCCCACAAAAGTATGAGTGTTCTCTCAACTGTCCCTACGTTCTAACTCAAAAATGTTTGTTTTCCAGCCAAATAACTATGTTTTAAATTTAAGTAGACCGAATCATTATCAAAAATAATGGCATAATATCAAAGACATGCATAATAAACACATAGACACACACACACACACACATACACACACACACACAGACAAGTAAGTTCCATATCTTTATCTCAACTGAGAGATATTCACAACAGCGTTTGCTCAAATCCTGCTTATTCTTTAGAACACTACAGGCAATCGATTCCAAAAGAGTCAGCTTAGACTTGGTTTTCAGACAGAATGCTACTCAGCTGTGCTCATGACCTATAGTAATGATAAACGAAGTCAACAAGTGCAATATGGTGAGAATTGGTTGTAGGTAATAATTCGAAAGGTTAATGGTCGATGCATGGAAGATTCATCGAGTTTATGTTCTATGGAGCGACGTACTACATTTACTGAGCTAAAATACTGATAGTCCTATCTACCTTGCATTGACGAACTTCAATGTTTTGAAGGACACAATCAACCTATTTGAGGCCTGACTGCCAACCTTTATGTAATCTACGAACGCAAAGGGTTTTCTGAAGAGACCCGTTAGAGCATCTCCTCCTCAGCCCCAGCTTCACATTCCGTGTCAGTGCATAAGAAGCTTAGAAGAAACAAATACTGTTAGAAAGCCGGTTAACGTGTAAGGTGCAGACGTAATAATTGACTGCTGTTATCTTTATCGTTATTGATATAGGGAAGAGATACAATAGTAGAAACAAGACACATATAAGTTTGCAAGATGCGTAGAACAATCTTCACTGTTTTGTTTATGCAAATTCTAACACTCTTGTTTACGTTCAATCAAGCGGATAAAAAAAAATTCAAAAGTTGGAGAGAAATTGTAAGTAAACTTTACTATGGCAATATTTTGATTTTGAAAAGGTTACTTTTAGTTGAATAATTTTGGCTTTCAATTTGAAAATGAATGCCATTGGCATATATTTGGGTTGTGAATTATGCACATACGCAAGGAGCGACTAAGTTGATTTATCGGTAAGGTAATTGCCCTTTGATGCAGTAGCGAGGCCTATCCAAATAGGTGATTTCATGTTTCTAAGCTAGCAATGAATTGTTCACTGGACATTAAATCTTAATAAATGTGGGTCAGGAATGTATTACCATTATACACAATATTCGCTTGATTTGGTGGCAGCCCTTACAATAAGCTTGTGTGAATCCCAAGGTCCAAAAATTGGAGCTCTTTTATTATATCAATTAAAAGTTATTTAAGAGAGAGTATAATAAACCGCAGAGGATTCAGATTCAAAATAGGAATTAATCTTCTACCGTGAAGTGCCGATGCTGAATTATGTTGCGACAACTTCAAAATACATTGGCTTTCCTCATCTAAATTACAATATATAGATGTTTTAAAATGCACCCTTGCAGTTGGTAAATGCACCAAATAGACTTGTTTCTTTGTTCTTATGAAATTCTTCTTTGAACGTTTTCCAAACACACACGTTATAAAAAGTTGGCCCTCATGAAAAATCCGCAATTGTAGATGTGGCTTGGTGCAAGGTTGTCACCGTCAATTTGATTAATAGGACACCTCAAAAACATTTGCAGTGCAAATGTAAATACCAAAATAGAATATTAAATTTGAAATATTCCTTGAAGACATCTTTTTGGAAAAATTAATGGATAGTACGGTATCAGGTGAGAAACAAACAAAAGTAAACTCTGTTACCTTTATTGAGATGGAGGCCTTATTACATGCATTTTTGGGATAAATAGGTACAACCATAGCCGAGTTACTATCAAAATAAACTAAATAAATCGAAGGTAGCTAAACTTGGACTTAGTATTTCAGGTGTGTAATCCGATTTACGCTATTGACTCTATGTAGAAACGTATCCTAAGGCTTATATCTGGTAATAGGATAGTATGAGAAACGTTGGTTCTATAGGGATTCAGCATGTTGAGAATTTGTCATTTGTATCTTCCACGTTCTAGTCATCATTGAGTGTTAAAGGCATCCTAATTTTAGCTGTATTTGAATCGTTAAACTGGATAGAGAATTTTCACAATGCGTCATGAACTGTTTGCAATTTCCCATGAACTAAGCTTGAAATTTCTTTATCTACTCATAAATTTATGCTCAGATCGAGATTTAACCTGTATTTTAGTTCCATAGGAGTAAGTCATATTGTGAAGAGAACTGTTGAAGATAAATACACTTTTAAATAGAAACTTGGCTTCAATCCTAACCATAAACGCAGTCATAACTTTAAGCTTTCAAGATTCCTTATACACCCCTCTAGTATGCGAAGAAAGTTCATAAGAATATCGTGGCTCAAAGTCACTGAAATGCATGAATAAGTCAAAAATAATGCAATATTTCATCACCACTTAAAGTTATTTTGCATTTGAGTTGTTAAAATGCTGCTTCTAGATTAACGTTTGCACTGTTGATGCAATTACTGTTGTTCTGTTCCTCTCTTGTCCGCTTTATGATGAAGTAGAACATAGACAAAGATTTTAATATAATTTGTCAATTTTGAGAAGAACCTGCACCTTTGGTAATGAAGATTAATTAAGAACGATTACAGACTCAAATTAAAAATGATTAAGAATATTGAAGCTCCGCAAAAGTTAGATATTCTTGAGAAAAAAAAGTCAAGGTCCTTCCCGCGCCAATGCTGCATAGAGCAGCGCCTATATCCGTTCCAGCAGCCCTAGGCCACGCGTCTGCGAATGCAGTGAAGGCTACAGTGGGGGCTGGTACACTGGTAGCTCCGTGTGTTCAACTTCCACACTCTTTTCTCATTTAGCGAGCGCCAGACGAGAAGGCAGTGAGTGCCATTTTTTTAAGTCTTTGGTATGACTCAGCAAGGGCTCGAACTTACAACCTTCTGATTGTGAGGCAGACACTCTAGCCACTGAACCATCACACCGGTATTCTTGAGAAAGGCAGATATTAATTTGCATTTTGGTGCAAGAGTGCAGTATGAGTGAACCGACCTAAGGAGAGGCCTAAGGAGGCTTTGAAAGACTTATGCATCACTGATAAAAAACTACACAAGACTTTTGTGATTTTTTGTGAATTTTTCTGATTTTGTGATTTTTTATAGGTGAATTTTCATAGGCGATTTTTTCACTAACAATACGAGTTTTTTGGAGAGATAGCCTCTCATCCTAATTCTCAGATGCGCGAAATTTATGTGGATGGTTGCAGCATTACATGTTCCTATAGCAACTTCTTCACTGACCTCTATTTCGTATTTGCATCTTGTGCAAATTTACTAGCCATCAAGAATAAAACGAATTTGCTGGCTTTATCTTCAGTACTTAGAATAAATAACTTATTAAACAAATATTACTACCATAAAACGTAGATATAAGGAAAAAGCTCATCAGAATTGAGATTTCTTATTAGTATTTTTGAGCCCAATTTTTGAGTATCAGAAGATAAGTAATAGGATGCTTGAATAGCTCATGCTTCAGATATGATGTGTTAATTGACTCCATCCAATAGCTCTTTATCGTTAAGCTTTCAACTATGAAGCCATGATGAATGACTTATAGCCGAGTACCACTTGAGGTCGAACTCTTTGCTGGTGCAACTATCCACAATTCTTGTTAACATGTTAGCATTAATCTCCTATAAGTGGTGATAAAACGTTCTCTTTTACAGAGGATTCAATAAGTACAATTATGGGAATTCTTGTGGTATAACATTTTCTAGGTGTTTCCCATCATCGGTAACATCAAAGCTCTTTCCAGCTCTTTCAGTTGCGATTGACTCACACGGAATCATTCGAAAACGATCATATCAACTCTCTAGCAAACTTCAGCAAATAGCAAGAAACCCTTAAGGGAGTGGTCATTAATCTGTTATGGGGGGTGGGTGCTTTTTCTGAACTTTCAAATAAATGGTGATGCAACACCCCAAAAGTCGAAAAATTGCTTGATACCCCTCAAATAGATCTGAAATATATTTAGTGCCTCCCTACAAAACAAAATGTTTAGCATACAGAACTATGTACAGTTCATACCTCTGGTCAACTCTCAATATTAGAAGTAAGCACCCACGATGGAGACTGTGGAAAACTGACTATTTTCGCTTGTTGTTAACTTAAATTTTACCACTCTTTCTCTGAAACACCCTATAATGCATAGAGGTACCTCTATGCAATATTATAAAACAACAACAAAAACAGCAACAATGGCAATTAAGAACTCAGTCCATGACCTTAGTAGAGTTATTGAAAATAGAAATGAGATGACCTTTGTTGGATCAATAAAGTTATGTAAAAACAGTTTCGAAGTCATTCATATTGTCTAGCAACAAGGGAAAGAAAGGGATGTCTTATTTCTATGTTTAAAAGAGAAACCTCAGGGATAAAATTACTCATCATTTTCTCCTTCCTAAAATCACTCATCAGAATATATATATATATATATATATATATATATATATATATATATATATATATATATATATATATATA
>WIPJ01002184.1:288643-302493 GCA_018155075.1 Cassiopea andromeda | reverse complement strand
ATTTATATATATATGTATTCTGTAGTGAGAAAAAGTCTGATGTACATCTGCTTTTAAGGTTTCCAACTTGGGACATATTTCACAGTAAGTGTGCTCATACATAGCTCTATATATGCTTTTCCTGATGAATGTATTATGCAAATGTAGAGACAGATTGATAAACTGGGTTGATAGTAAAATAGCCTTTTCCTATATTGCTTTTTTGCAGAACACTCCTTTTTCTAGTTTATATGCTCTTGGGATTGGGATGCAATTAAGCCCCCTTTTCAGAAATTTGGCAGGCACGAGATGTTACACTTGAAAATGGGAGTTGTCCTACCTGGCTCATATGCATTTGCTGTGCTTCCAATTTATAAAGAGTTTACATAGGCTACAGCAAAACTATAGGAGATAAGCAATCTACACTCAATTCTGTTTCATAAAAACGTGACTGTCAAACAATGGCAAGCAAATGAGATAAGGGTCATTGATTCAAAATAATATTTGTTGGAAGAACAAACCAATGCATTGCATAATGCACAGAGAGATATTATCACAACACCAGCCTTTTAAAGAGGAAAACATATTAAATAGCAGAGCATGATTGAAGAGGCAAATAGACAGAAAGACCTTCAACCACAAATGTAAGAAAATCAATTAAAGAATAGGGAGCAAGCCTTCAAAACAAAGTAAACGGTGTTGCTTATATTTAGAGAGGTGAAATTTTTACATAAACATTTACTCATAAGTGGTAGTCCTTCATTGGATGAAGTCAACGCAAGAGAAGAAAGCTCAATTCATTTAACAGATATTGACAAATACAGCCAGATGATTCCTAGAATCTTGCAAAGTCAAAGCGATCTGAGGAAAAGTGGCCATTCTCTGTAAACAGAGAATTACTACTTTTCCTCAAATACTTTAGACTTTGCAAATCATACAACGCAAAGTCTTAACATCCAGCTTCAAAAAGCAAAGAAAATGACCAAAGCGAGAAAAAGAAGATTTGCAGCTAAAAGATGTCAGAAAAGCTTATTTGACTTCTTCCATAGTGAAGAAAATCTTACTACAGCTTTTAGCAATGAAGTAGAATCATCAGATTATGACTAATACTTTAAACTATATGACTGGCTAAGTTATTTGTAAAATTTTGAAATATAAATAATTTTGGCTTCACGCCTCCTCCATTTTTTAGCAATTTGTTTGAAACCCCTCCACAAAATTGCATGTTTGTGACATGCACCTCTCAAATAGCCTTCGCCCCCCCAATGGCAGATATTTAATGACCACTGCCAAAGGGCCAGAAAATCGCGATTGAACTTGCTTCTCAAAGCAAATTTACGCATCATGTCCATCTTCCGTGTTCTTAACCCTTAGCTCTGATTTATGCCATTGATTAAAGATAAGGGCTATGAAGAAGGATTCATTCATCCTATCAATTCTTTACATCACAAGCGATAAAAATCTTTCATGGTTGACCCCATTTCATGCTCGCAAAAGAATGTTGCTTTAATCCTCACATTGAAGAGGCCATCATACCAAAGGTACAGCAAAAGAGATTTTCGGCTTCCTCTAATGACCACAGCAAAGCTCCCGAAAATAGGAAATGCAATTGACAATATCTTAATTATGTAAAACTTGATACAAAATCTAATACTACGCTTTAAGTCAATGCTCCTATGTTTAAGCAATTCTTTGAAAAGGAATCGTTTCAACAGTTACGCCCATGATATTTATGTTTGAAGAGAAATACCCGACGATACAATATCTATCAAAATTGTAGCTAAGGATTCTAAGTCAAATGTTAGAAAATCGCTAGATAAAGAGTTCTGTTACTGTTATTGTCCTTTATGAAACAGAAAGGCAAAGAGCCACAAGCAGAGTAAATTTGTTTTTGTCAAAGCAATTCGCTGTAAGTCGAAAGAGACAACGATGGGGGCACAAGGTACATGGCCATATGTATCAAAGGACGCCAGCATATGCAAAAAATCACACACAAATGTAATTTTTCATTTTAATAAGAATACCTATTATTTGCAGAGCCTAATTAAGGAATAGTGAGATATCCTTGAATGTGTTAGATTTTGAACCTCACATTATTCTAATATTCTTTAATAACAAAACTTGTAAACTCACATGAAAATCAAGTGAAGAAACTCAATTCATTGCTAGCGAACCAGTTTATCATAAAAACAACGCAAGAGAAAAAGAGACAATGCACTTGGCATCTACACTGTAAAATCTAACCTAAAAGTTACTCAAACAAGCAAAGAATCTCGGTCTTGGTGAATGTTGAGCCTCTTATAATTCTTAGACTTTTCTTGAATTTCAGCAACTTCAAGCCTACATATTATAATAGACTATATTCACACAGATAGAAAAGTGTGCAGGCCAGGGTTGGCCAACCAGTGAGAAGCTAAGAGCCACATTTTTCACTGTGATACCACAAAGAGCCATGTCAAACTCATAGGGTTGCGTGAGCATCACTCTCATACTTTTCTGACACGAGAACATCTTATTGAGCCCAAGTGAACACAAATAGCAGACACACTTCAACATGATTGTAAGAGCGGCATGGAACAAAGCAAAGAGCCACGCGTGGCTTGCGAGCAGCAGGCTGGCTATCCCTTGGATAGAAGCATAGAAATCGAATGATTTTGCACTGCAGCTAATATGGAGAATTGGGGAGCGGTCATCGTTTAAAGTTTTATATGCCTATAAAAAATTGTACCCCACCATATGCTTCAGTCAAACTTTCCTTACCCCATAAAATGAAAGCAGAAAAGAATTACTCCATCTTTATACCATATTGCTTTAAAAAGGTGCAACTATTTGTTTTAAAGTTAGAAGCATAAGCATTCAACAGATTTCTCTCGTTAGTATTCACTGCATAAAATGTTTTCTGAATAGAAACATTGCATAAGAGATACCTTAATATGTTCACTGAATAACTGCCACTGGAAAGGCTCCATTTACCTGTATTACGGTCAGAATTATTTTTGAGGATAGTAGTAAGAAACTTCTGCTTTATATTTTGTATTCAAGTCCTAGTTTTTGTGCTTAAATATTGATTTTTTACCGTTCTTTCCAAAGTTCTTTGACAACCCAACTAATACAAATGATTATTCTAGTTACCTCAATGTTTTTCCTTTAGCTCTCACCCCAGTCGATATGATGACGGCTTCCTATTTCAAGAACTCTAGGAACACCAATCGATTGGAGAGCTATAATATTTTCCCGTTATGATCCCAAAATTTGTATAGACAATTATGTAGCTACAACATTACTGGAATACATCTGATTAGAAACAAAAGTACTATCGATCAGCTTTTCGTTTTCAATTGCAAAATTAACTCCATAGCTCTAATGAGCATTCGATCTGGTGCAGTTTTGTCTAATGGGAAGAGGCATACCTTTCTGCTACTTTGGATATGAATCTGAACTTATACTGGTACCGGATCACGTTTCACTGTAGGAATTATAGTGCAACGCACAGTGGCATAAGAGAAGAACAGATGGCTTCCTAATGTTATTCTGTAGGTAAGATACTTTGAATTTGTTCTTTTGAATGAGCAAGCTTGGAATTATTTGATGAGTTATCGCAAACGTAAAATCAAGGAAACTATCATTTCTGCGAGAAAATGATCATTCTAAGGGTGCTGTACCGAAAGGAGAGCATCCAGTGACGTGTACAAGGAAATAGCAAAAGATTCATAGATTTATAATTTTGACCAAGAAGTAGTCCATTTTGGTTTTCATCAGCCAGAAACATTAACAATCTTCAGACGAAATGCTTTTTAACACCGATGCACTTACAAAATTTGACAATTTTTACTGCATTATAGTGGTAGTGAATGGTCTCACTTTTGGATACCTAATATGGATCCTGCTTAATGCCAGAGAGTAAAAGCAACCCAAATATTATAAAACAATCGACCTCCCAAAACCAAAAGGCCAAAACCCTTGAAAATAGTGCTATCCTTCATTGTATTACTTTTCAGCATAATTTAGATGGAGAATCGGGTGAAACTCCATCACTTATAGTAACTAGTACTAGATCGTAAGCTATTTGCGAATGCAAAGCAATATGTCGTTGGTTTTTATGATCCTACTGGTCTTCATTCATTGGTACCGTTTGATTATGTCTTCCTGGTTGTTGGGAGCATGGGCCTAGGTACAACTTTGTGGATACCTGCAACCCAGTACTCCCTATGTATGTCAATTGACAGCTTGACAGACAATGGACTTTTTTATTGCCATGATAATTCTGTTTCTAGAAAATTGGTACTTAATAGGATAAACTTTATATCTGCTCCCTATAGAATGGGCACACATAATTAACGTGAAGAAGAGCACACTCTCTGTGGCAATCACCGATTTTGCTCTAGGTCAGATTTCATACAGTATAGCATTATAGCATATTCGTAATCGCGAATTCAAGTAGAAATGTAGCGCGGAGCTTTGCAGTTGAATTTCAAAATTGAATAGCAAAATGAGTATTGCGGCATTCCTGTTGTTAAGCTTGTTTCTGTTGTGTTCTTTCTGTTATACTAGACTAGGCACTTTTAAAATTTACTATTGTTAAAGAAGCCTACTTTCATTCTTTAATGACGATGGATTTCCCTCTCCAACAAAGAACAGCACACAGTATAAATTGTTGTAGTAACAGATTGCTTATTTTTTAACACTTTCTAGCCCATTTCTAGCCAAACTTGTTGAAATACTTCAGAATACCGTAGCAAATCTAGGAGCCCCCATCTTTGAATGATTCCTGAAGTATAAAAACCCATACAATTTTGCTATCTTTCTGCTCTAGAGGATAGTCTTCATTCTTTACAGACCCACACCCCTAAGACATCTAAATTTGATGGCCCCACCCCCCAAAAAACACAAGATAATAGCGACTAATGGAGGTACTTGATCTGTCACAAGGCATATAATTGATTCAATTCAGCGTTTACAACACCTGTGACGAAGAGAATTCATCGCTTCAAAGGATGGAAGCTCCATCAAACTCCACGTTCTAGCGCTTCAGTTGTAAAAAGCTGATACTCTGAATCCATAAATAATGCCAAAGCCTCTTTTTTCAACCGCAAAAACTTTGTTATTTTTCTTTTCCACTTCTGAAAGACAACTCTGGCTTTTCCCCATGCACTCTCTTATCTAAATCCAATCTTTTCACATCAGCCATTGCTCCATTTCCAATCTTCATGGCCAAAAATTTCAACATCATTACTATTGTACTTTCAATATCACAATGCCTCCTATTAAATTCGATCCACGCATAATTCGTAAAACCGTTCTCCATTTCAGCATCTCTAAATCCAAACAAAAGGGTAAAATGCCTGATTTGGTTTTTAGATCGTGTGCGTCTGAACTTGCCTCTGTTCTTGACACGAACTTGCAGGTTTGCTACAACATTGGTATATTTCTTTCTTCATGGAAACTCGCTCACGTTATCTTTAATCCCAAAAAAGGGGATAAACCTGACTCCTCAAACTATCGTCCTATTGCAATCACTTCTCTCATCTCTGTGACTAAGGAGATCATTTTCAGCAAACTGCTACTTGCTTTCCTTGAAACAAACAACCTTCTTTCTGATCACAAAGAGGCATCACCATCGCATCTGATATATACAATAGTTGCCAAAATTCATGGGACGCTTCAATTATTTCTACTCTACACTCAATACTCGCCCCCTTCCTCCCTTTAAACAATATTAGTTGTGAGAAGGTTATATACGGGAATTGCAAAAGTTCATGTGCAGAATGATGCCAAGTGTCCCAGGAACAGAAAATAATTGTTATAGGGGGAATAGGTGCATGCACGGCAAAATGGCTTGAATTTTGAGAGTACTATAATTTTTTGCAATTTTCTGTGAGTTTTCCAGGGACTTTTGGCGACTATTGCAGGTCTTCTCACTAGACTGCCAATGTTTTATCAAACGGGTTGCTATTTTTTTGTCTGGAGTTGACAGCTTCCTGTCTACGTCTTGTGCTATCGAATCTTTTAAGCTTCCGGGCTCTGTTATCTTTCCTATTGTATTCACACTCTTCTAAATGACCCACGTAGTGCGAGTGATAGTACACATACATGTGCAATAACTGGAGGCAACCTTACCCACATGACTAAGTCCCATAGCCTAGAATACAGAATGCATTAGCGCAAAGAACAGCATTACGCTACACTTCTTTTGCACCTTTAAGTAGTAATTCTTTCGCTGATGTCAGTTGCTAACAGTCATCTCTTTCATCTGCTCCTGTTATTTCACTGAAACTGTCTTGAGATTTTCCCTGTTTTCATGGAAGTTTACTGTAAGTTTAATCTCTTTCACTCAACTTTGGCTTTCAGTTTCATCTAATCTCATTTGGAAATCCTACAAATATCTCAAACCTCGAACTCCTGTCTTTCTCACTTGCTCGAGTACTAACTATGTACAGATCCAAGATTCGTTTTCGCTTGACTACTGCTCCCATGCCCGGGGTGATGCTTCTAAGTCTTATCTCCATCTTTTCGATAAAGTTCAACCCAATGGCATCCGTCTCATCAATAATCTAATTAATCAAAATCTCCCGTAACCTCTACAGTCTATCTTTCAACGTCGTCTGGTTTCAGGTAGTTCTGACTTCGATTGCTATTTTCATGGAAATTTCTCTCTGAAAATCAAAAACATTATTCCCTAGTCGGTGAAGGGTGTTCGAACCTCCTCACTGGAATCTTCATATATAAAAATATCAAAATGCAGTTTTGAATATCAAAAATATACAGAGTTCTGAAAGTCTAAACTAAGTTTCGCATGAGAATTAGGGAGCTTCCTACTTATACAAAGTTATAAATCAATTAGAAGTTTATTTATTGAGCTGAAAAACCAAGGCTAGCACGAAATCCTAAAAGATAAGCAACATTTCCTTCATATAAGAATACCATTGCAATTTAGGGAACTTCTTTTTTGTTGCTTAGACATGCATAGCTGAAGGCATTTTCATGGAGAAATAGATTATATCAAAAAGTTGCATCAGATATCAAAACTACCCTATCACACCTTTAATAAGTTATGCTACCTATGAAACGAACTCTAGTTCACAAAGCATCTTTCATTCCAAGAATTTGTCAATTATAGTACACCTTGCCTTCCATTTTCCAAATCTAGCTTCTCCGACATTACAAACTAAAAAAAATAGCAAACATTGCAGGGGATACCTTGCAAAGATATAAACTGCAATCTACCAGATTGCAGTCAACGGACAATACAAATGTATCTAGTCCTCAAACTTCTCATGTGTGCGGTTTTGTAACATTTCAAAAAACTAGAAATGTATTTCAATTGAGTGACTAGAAAATACTGCTTTGCTCATTCTCTTGATCGGAAGCTAGAATGTTTTTCATTGATTTGCATTCTATTGTAACGCATTGCTTGCAAAAGGGAATTAAAAAGAGAAGATTCTAAATTCTTAAAAATTAAGTCTAAATCCTCAAGTATAAATTCTCCCTCTCTTCTTAGTGTCATCAAAAGTCGCACGTCTGTTGTACTTCCTCTCTTCTCTTTCGTGATGCCATATATATGTACTGTTCCCATTTCTTTGTAAAAGAGCATGTGTCTAAGTCCTCAAAATAAATGGCAAATAACTAAGGATTGTTTTTACACTTTTTACGACAAGAGCATTCATCTTGACAATGACCCTTATCATCATGAATAACAGTTGTCCTCCAGAAAGTGCATAGATTTACTGATCGATAGTATTGTATTGTTGTTTTCTTGCCTTTTTTTTTATTAATATTTTACTCAGTTTCATTATTATTTGTTTACTTTGCTGTTTATCGAACATGTTGCTTCAAGCTCCTTTTTAAGGAGGAAGGATTTTTGGAATGTCTTACGTATGTCATAAGTTGACAATTATATTCTGCTCGTGTGTCAGACTTAAAGATCCTTGATTACGTTGCTTGAATCTATGATGAACATTCTTTGCATTCCATCTAGGCCACAGCTTGCAACAAGTTGCTTTTTCTTGCATTTTGAATTGTATTGAACCCATCATATTACAACTTTACAAGCTTAGGAATGGTTATTCATATATTTATGGAGTCTTCTGATAAAATTTTAGCAAATTTTGCACAGAAACAGAAATGATTCTCGGCTCATTATAAAGTTTGAGCACTAATACTTTGGATCAACTGTTTAGACTCAACCAAACTAGGAAACTTTGTCACAAGACGTTGCTGTACAAACAGATAAATTGTTACTGTTTCGTTCTGTGACACGAAATATGGGTAGCAACATTTTTCTGACAAAGTCGGATAACATTTTATTGCTTTTGCTGCTGCTGATTATTGGTGCAAAAAAGCAAGACTAAAATATAGGTGAAGCGAAACGCAGTTGCTTCTGGTTTGCTATCAGAAGCTCTGAAAGGCGAAGAAAAGAAAACAAAGAGGTCTTTCGAGGTAAGAAAATGTGAATGGAAAAGAGGGCGAATGGGTTTGTTCAATTTTGCGAAGGGATTTGCCACACGAGTCTACCTAAAAATGCTTGAAAGTTAAGATGAAGGCTCCTCAGCTTCTATGTAAAATGTGTGACTGCTTTGATTCGTCCCTATGTTATTACGCAAGCCTAAAATAATCCCTGTGCCTAAGACTGTGCATCAAATTTATGAACATTGAATTGAATTGTGTTATAACATCAAGTAAAACTAGGAAATATTCTCATACAACAGAAAATTTCACATAAAATTGTTGATGATCGTTAAACATTCGTGGGACAAACTTTTGTAGATTTTGTCACATGGCATGGTGGCCAAACCAGGAAATATTTCGCACAGCATTTTAAAAATACTAATGCCATATGAAAATGTTTCCTAGATTGGCCGGGCCCTAAATTGTGCTGCATTCACAAAATACCCAATAAAATAATTTTCACACCTCTGATGCAAGCAGGCCTGTCCGTTATGGTACAAATTATTAACATGCTGAACATCAACTCTTTGCATTCCAATTTGTCTACCATTTCAAGCACAAATGAGTGCGAAAAACATTTGCAAAAATTCATTTGCCTATTTCGCTTCAAAAGATGGACCAAAAGCTCTACGTCCGTAATTTTATTTTCGTTTTGATACTCAAGAGAGCAAATGAAGTACTGAATAATCTTGACGAATTAGGAGAACAATTGAATTAAGCAAAAAGTTCCAATTCAGAGTAGGAATTTGGCCCTTTCCATCGTTAAGCAAAGTTTTGCTCAAATCAAGGACCCAAAATGTCCATATACAAGAAGATCCTTACCTTTACCCCATCTCAAAACTACATTTGCTTAAAAATGGGTTAACTTCGTTTTCGTGTATATAGGACCAAGTTGCATAAAACATCACTGCTCAATGTCAGGTATGTAAAAAGCAAATGTATTATGAATGACATCGAAATCAGTTCTCACAGCCTTAACATGCTGTATTATCATTCAGAAACTCTCCAGCGACCATCTATCCACAGTTTACATAAGCTAAAAAAGGCGTACTCCTATGCGGGGGTGATATATTGGCATATTACTAACTTAAGGTGAAAATTTATGTAAATATTCTTGTGCATTCTTCTGAATATCTTCTGCCAAAAACTCTGTGCTAGCAACCTCGAACGTTTATCAACATTAGTTAACTATGTTGTCTTCATTTTCATCACAGCATCTTCTAAAAAAACCTTTCCTCTCGCATTTTTTCGCAGAGATCAGAGTACTCTAAGCTTCTAAAATCCAGTAGCAGTTCCTTTTATTGGCCATAATTTATACCCTTTAAGGGTCATGCATATATGATATCTGCAAAGAGGGAGGAGGGGGCTTAAAATGAAATTAAAACTTTTTAAGACGATGTATGGTGAGGAGAAGGAAGAAGTATTTGGAAATTTAGTCGTCCATTTACTTGCATTTATTTTTTTTAAATGCAAGTCATAAAAATAGAAGACACATGGAAGTCTAGTGCTTAAGCAGCCCTTACATCACTAGCTCAAAATATTTATCATCACTTCTAAATATTTCAAGTTCTAAAAACAGTGCATTTTAAGAAATAGAGGACAATAGACATTAAATTTCATTTACGAAGACATGTCCTACAAGTGGTGCCTATGTTATGCATCTACTAAATCATATCATTTATGACAGATGAAATGTCTCAATTTTCTGCTTTGATCATGTGTGAGAGGTGGGGTGGGGGTTGGGGTTTCGGACTTAGAGTTCGTAGATATGGGATATCTATTTCCGAAAAGAGAGAAGGGGGTTAAAAATTGTGAATATTTTAGACCTAATGAATATATGGCACCTTATCTCATCTGGCAATATTCTCCTTGTCTGAAGAACCCATTCAATTATTTACTGTCATGAGAGAGGAGCGTATTTCCAACTTATTAGATATGGGGATTAATGGAGCCTCTATGATAATCCATAATTTTAGCAAACTAGTATTTACTATAGGAAATCAAATATATCATCTCATCAATGAACAAAAATATGCATCTTAGAGACAAAATCATAGAAAAAATTGTCTCTCCCTTACTTTGTTGATAATTTTGCAAACTTTTTCCAAATTGTATTCATAGTTTTGCATATTTCCTCAAATGTATTACATGATCCCGCTCGAATTTCAAAATCTGGCACCAATAATTCCATAATGTTCTGGAAAAGGAATACTTCGGTACCCCACACCTAAGTTGAGGCAGTCTCACCTAATCACCTGCTTGTGCATGATTGGCTGACAGTTTATACAACTTAGAAAATTTCTTGGAAGAATTGATTTGACAACAAAAGTTTGAGCATGTTGTCTCATGGTGAATGTTGATTGATGTATGTTTGCAGAAGTGTTTTAGTGATCCACCACTTGCCGAAAATGTTTTCAGACAAAGTTAAGATAAAGCTTACGAACAGAAGTGAGAACGTGTAGACGGGCCTTCAGACTTCCTAATTGCCATGCATTGTATGGTTATCAATAGGTTTTATTCATACTAAAATGTATCAAAAGATGGCGTCAATTCATTTACTGCTTTGGCAAACTCCTTACTTCACTGTGATGAAATAAATTCACAGTGCAGGCTACCATCCAACATCTGCTTCTTCAAACTCACTTCTACACACTCACTTCACAACAAACTTCACAATAATTAAGTCATTTCAACAATACAGGTAAGCCCTTTTTTAGTTTTCCTGAATTCATCCTGTTATACACTCCTCTAATTGAATCACTCTAGTTATTAATGCAGCTTTATACAATTGAGTGCAACAAGTTTTTGCTTTTTTGCGATGCTGACTTGTTTCAAGCAGATTCCAGATTCGAAGCAAAAACCACCATTTAAAATTATCCATTCACTTCTGTTTCATGGTAACCTTTCAAGCTGGACACAAAAAGTTAGGCTCTTTTATGTAAGATGTTACTGTGGTTGTTGGTCTAGCAATCACAACAGATGCAGACAACAACAAGCCCGGAGTTTTAGCTTGCGTTTTTGCTCAAAAGGAACGCATTAACTGCTTTCCACCTGTGTTGCTAAAGTTAATTTTTATATCAATTTGAAGAGATTTTGCCAGTTTCGGGACTAACATTGACTTGGATTAATTATCAGAGCTTTTATTGAAGATACAGGCTAGCCATTAGATAATGTTGCTCGAAGCTATAATATAAAAGATAGTAGGCACTTTTACAAATCGAACCAGCAAAACAGTACCAGAGCAAAGTGTTTCTTCTGATCCAAATTGTGTGACAAAGTGTCATGGAGGGAAGCAGTTTCCTTCTCCTATTTAAAGAATTCCCTTAACTACCAAATGTATCGCACCCTCAGCAATCCTTCGGTCTATTCTCATGAACTTTAGCAGCTTTACATATATTATCAAACTCAATGAAAGTGAAAAATTTTCAAGAAGAAGCTCTTGAGGTTGGAAAGCATTCAGAAGGGGAATGATGATGAAGTAATTGCTTAGCTCTAAA
Source organism: Cassiopea andromeda (assembly GCA_018155075.1). Classification (NCBI taxonomy): domain Eukaryota; kingdom Metazoa; phylum Cnidaria; class Scyphozoa; order Rhizostomeae; family Cassiopeidae; genus Cassiopea; species Cassiopea andromeda. The sequence continues at coordinate 290,572 of WIPJ01002184.1, read as the reverse complement.
ACTTCCAAAATGATGATGAAGTAATTGCTTAGCTCTAAAAACAGCGAAAAATTTCATTAATTCGATGATTCAAAGCTTTATTTTTTCGATACCTGTCAAAGGGAGATCGTTGTACTGTGAATAAACGAGACTTGTTGCAAAACGACGGATGTAATTTTTAAAATCAGCACCCCTGATTTACTTTAGAACCATTACCACTGTTTTTGTAACCTACACCTTGTATTCACGTGTAATGTGCGTCCTAAAGAGAAAAACACATTTTTGCAAGAATATATTTTATAAGAGTATTGAGAGTCAGCAAAAATGAAGTATTCTTAAAAACAAGTGCGTACCAAAAATTTAGAGTTAGGGCTCTTGGCTCCAGTTGCAAACAGGAAGTGCCACTTTGAAGAGAAAGATCTTTGAACTGGCTTGAGGCTCTTACCAAGTTGGGAGACGTCTACAAAATTCTTCAGAAAGCTGTTTTATTTACCTAGCAGATATCTCTTTAACCTTGAAATGAAGCTGGTCCTGTGGGGCGTGGTTTGCATCAGATTTGTCTTTAATCAACCTAATTTCTAAGAATTGTCCATGTTATGTAATGTGCCTAGGAGACGCCTACTGGACTGAGGTATGCATTTTGAATGAGATATTTCAGCTTCTCTTGTAAGTACACGGCATATTGCTTGGCAATGTGTTGAAAATTCACTGCCCTGCAGCCCTTTGCTTTTATAGAGTAGATAATCTTATATGCTCGATTAATCTCAATCCAGTTCAAGTTCGTTCGACTGTTCTACAAAGCATCTCTTAGACATACGGTGGTACAGAAGCACAATGTGATCAGCTATTTCAAAATAATCCAGTCCTTATGAAAAGATATGCTTATTTCCATTTTGAATGAAAAGAAGAACATTTTAATAAATTCATTCATGGAATTGCTATTAGAACAAAGAATTATTTTCACAAGCTGAAAGGTGACTGTGGCCTGTGCGACACTGCTAAAGTATGAATCCACCCCTGCCTGTGTAAGCACACCTCTGAGCGTTCGGGATTTCTGAATAGGGAAATACAAGCTGTATCCAATAATATTCTTTGAACCGGTTCCAATGGAAACCGGTTCCATATATTGCTCGTCAACCTTACCCTAGTTGAATATTGTCATGAGATGCTTTGATGCACATAATCTGGTAATTAAATACGATTATGATTTAGTGCAGTGGTTCCCAACCATTATGGAGCCACGCCCCTTCAAGGTCTCCACTTCGATCAACCACCCCCAATCACCATAAAATGAATCAATTTTCTTGGACAATTTCTCCTCAACAAATATTTAAGGATTTGGCGAACTTTCTTGTTTAATTTAAAAACTGTTAAAATGCTTTAAATAGAATTTTCTTTTTCTATCTGGAAGCTCAGATGTGTCTTGAAGGCAAATGCGTTTAAATCAGAGTCTTAGCAAAAGTCATTTATCAGGTCTAGTAGCAAGCAGTATAATGTCTCTAATTGCTGCAACCTAGAAAAGAAACGGAGTCTGTGGGTGCTGTCCCAGAAAAATTTTTCATAGAGTGTCTATTACTTTAGCTTAAAATGAAAGTTCTATTTTCACGTTTGCCATTAGTAATGAAACCTTCAAAAATCTGTTCTACATAAGAAGCATCTATTAGGTAGCTGCACAAAAATTCAAGTTGAAGATCAACAACCAAACTAATTCTTGTGTGAAAGAGCATGAAAAAAGATGAAGACAGGTTTTTATTCTATGTTCATACCTTCACTAGCGGAAAAGATATCTACAAGTATCTGTTTCTATTTTTGCAATTGCCAAATGCAGAAATGCTGTGGTGACCAGAATCATTTTTTTTAAACTTCATGATTATAATAATATATTTAAAGTATGCAATGATACACCTCAGTACATTAAGGCAGTGTATAATTGACTAGTCTGCTATATAT
>WIPJ01002184.1:208295-277175 GCA_018155075.1 Cassiopea andromeda | reverse complement strand
CTACAAACGTGTCAACTAAGGAGCAGCTTAGTGTTATTACTAGGCTTGATAAAAAGGATGATGTTGATGAGAGATTTTTGAAATTGTATAATGTGAGTTCAGATAGAGCTGCTCTTGCCATTGGTTGAATTGTCAAAGATGTGTCAACTCATTATGGGGATTCTATTCTCAATAAATTGATCATGCAGACCTATGATGGGGCGTTTGTAATGTCTGGACACATTTCTGGTGTCCAAACCCTTGTTAGGGAAGATTATCCCTTTGCTTACTTCTTTCACTGTGCAGTTCACCACTTAAATTTGGTTCTATATCAATCTGTCTTCTATCCCCTTGGCTTGAGTCTTCTTTGCAAATGTGACTACTTTTAGCACAGTTGCTAGCAACAGTACTAGGAGGAAGAATTTGTTGCATACAAATGGAATTTATATACCTAAGCGTGGAGAAACTAGGTGGTACTATCGTTCACATACCATCAGTATTCTTTATGATAAGTACAAAACCTTTTAGGCTTACTGGAGAGGACTATTGACAACCCATAAAGCTGGGATGATGCATCTATATCACAAGCTAGTGGCCTATACCATTTCATGAGCAGCTTTTTGTTTTGTTTTCTAGTTCACATTTTAAATAGGATTATGGAACAATCATCACTTCATTTCATGGTTCTTCAAAATCGAAATACAGATTTCAGTTATGGTTGTCAGAAAATATCTACTTTTGGTAACTTTCTGTCTGATTTGCAGATAAAAGACATAATTACAAAAGTCTATATTTTCAAGTTGTTGATAGCATTATGTCTATGCTGTCTGAGAGGTTTGCAGACTGCAATAACTTTGCTTTCTTGGATCTGCTAAATCCTTTCACTTTCAAGCAATAGAGAAAAGGAGTTCCACCAGATCTGCTCCAACCTTTGAAGTGTAAATATTATCCCCTTTTCCATACTCAATCACTTGAAAATCAGTTCTCTTTATTTACAATGACACTGATTTTCACAAAGACAGCTCTCTGGAAATATTGCATTATATTTATAAATGTGGTCTGGAGACTAGTGTACCAGTAGTTATTAAGTTATTGAAGCTAAACTCTGTAATTTCCATCTCTAGTGCATCTGTAGAGAGATCATTTTTCCTGTCCAAAGAGAGTGAAAACAGATCTATGCAATAAAATGGGACGAAAATGTCTTCCGTGCTTGTGTAGAATATCACTGCACAAAGATGTGATAAAAGAGGTTGAAGATAAAATTATGCTTCATGCCAGAATAGTTCAGAAATTTGTGGAGAAGCCAAGAAGACTTAGCTTTCTTTTCAAATAGATGCATGAAGTAGCCTTGGTAGCTTAGATGGATTTTCTTGCAATTGATAAGCATTTACTATAATTCAGATATTAATATTAGACTGTTACTGTATAAATTTTCATTCTTATGAGCTTTTATGTACTTCTCTTTTGCCTTGGTAGGCGTGCAATTACAATAGTTCATACATTAACAGTAGATTCTTACTGTAGAAATTTTCATTCTTGTGAGCCGTTATGTATTTTTCTTTGCCTTGTTAGGCTTTTAAATAGCTGAAGTGTTACTTTCCCCATTGCTTTACGCTTTTGTATAAGTATCATGTTTTTCATGGTTACTTTGTTGCTGGTATTTTATATTGGATTTTAGATGGTCAGTTAGATAAAATTGCTTCTGGATAATGGAGATTATTGTATACCACTTTATTGGTTACCCAGACAGTCTGCTTTGGACTGTTTTTTGCATTTCTTTGGATTGAGACATCTTATCTTAATTTTCATAAGCAGACTTCTGATTAGTAATCTTCCTTACCATGTATGCAAGATAAATATAGTACAAATAATTCTTTTAACTATAAGTTTTTTAATTATTGTAAAAGAGTAATATAACCTTAAACTCTTTAAAAATTACTTGATTTTGACAACGTAATGACCCAATTTTACCTGGCGTTTCTCAAGTCCAAAAATTTTGGGGTCGCTTACTCCCACACCTTCCCGTTTCTACGTCTCTGATGAGCACGACCATCCACTTTCGTCTAGCTTCGTCGCTGCTGTTATATAACGCATAGATAGGATGAATTGTAAGATAGTCTGAAGATAAATAATATGGACAATGACCTAAGGATTGAAAGTACATTTCTTTCTCAAGAGTGTCATTTGCTCGGAAATTCACCCCCTGGTTTACCTTAATTAGATTTGCTTCTCGACACAAAATATCAGAACCTCGAAATTAAATTATGTGCCGTTGCACTGAATGAGATAGCGAACAAGTTAGTCTATTGAGAAAATTTTTTGTTTGGTTTGGTGTGTGGACTAGACAACAGATCATTGTGGAAAGCAGCAACAGGAAGGGACTACCTGATAAAGTAATTTGCCATAAAGTTTGTCATATTTTTGGTCTCATTCATAGTCTTCCTCAAGTTTTTCAATAATTTGAAACTCGAGAGACTATGAAGGAGACCAAAAACATAACAAACTTTATTGTAAATTGCTTCATCACAAACGACTCCTAATGTAAAACCTCTCTTTACGTTTAACATTCCAGTTATTTGCATAAGGAAAGCAGCCATTCTTCTTTTGGTACAAATCTGACAATTTATTTCAACTCCTAGCAGTCACGCTGTGGCCGGGGGGGTGAGCATGGGCCATGGCTCTACTGAAAAAGTTTATAGGATGATTTCCATGCTTGATGGAAATTTTAAAGTTTGTGTTGCCAAGAATTGATAAAAGTGCCTTTCATTAACCAGTTTCTATTACAAAGCATATTCGAGAAAAGAAACCTGCTTGACATTGGCCTCGGTCAGAGGTTATCCCTGTAGTGTTTCCTATAATTCCTTCCACCACACGTGTCCAAGTTGACATACTTTGCAGCATGTTCGAGAAATTGCAAAAAATCTTTAAAATCCTGAAAATCTTTGAGATATAAAAGTCTTTCAAATCTCTGAAATATGTTATGGAGCATGCAGAAAGTTTCGTACATATATTCCGACTGATTTGCTCCTCGGTTTAGCTCACCTTGCTGAGATGTAAAAATTATAATAGTAGCCTTAAACAATAAACAAGGGATTGAACCCTTTTTAGTACCTTTAAGCAACAAAATTAACTTGACTGATGCCAAACAGTGACTTTATTTATAATGAAAAAGTCAGCAAACTTTTAATCAGAGCTACAAGGAAAGAGCTAAGAATCCTTAGACCAATAGCACGTTGAATTTGTTAGTTGGCACAACGTACAGCTGTACCAAAACAATGTGAATATGACATTGCTTTAGAATTTAGCTCCAACTGGCGCATTTTGTTTGTTACAGGGCAAATAGTTTGCTACAGTCACGTTCTGCATATGGTTTCACAGCACTTGAGTTCACTAAATTAAGACACTTCTAACAAAATGTCAGAACTAAAATGAGCTAGGTTTCTTATAAGTAACATGTATTGTTATACAATTTCAACTAAAGATTTCATGCCATATCCTCAGTTACGTAGTACAAGTTTATTTTCTGTGCATGAAAACAGGCTAAGGAGTCAGTCTTTCCTTCTCAGCATTAACAACAATGATGAAAAAAAGTTATATCCTATTTTGCCGAAAGGCTTTTCCGACATTCTAAAGAGCGTGGCCTTATGATTTTTTCTGTGGGTAAGTCCCCAGACCCCCAATATACCTCCATTTCCTTTCCATGATTTCATAGTTATAGGCTTCTAACTACCTTTTTTCCTTTAGGAGTAATGCTGATCAGATGTTAACAGCTTGAATTTTGTTTTCACAAAAATGCAAAGTGTTGTAAATAGCGTAAAAATAGCTTTGTTAGTCTGTGCACGTGATCAGGGAGCCAATTTAGTGCTCGTACCAGGTCCCTCGCAAATCATGTGCTCGACCTATTCATTCGATATTTTTAGCTTTTCCCTTTTAACCTTATATGGATAATTTTTGGACCGAGATTTAGCTATTGTTTTACATATGTAAAAGTTGTAAGTAACTTCTGTCACAGAGAGTCGAAAAGTGAATTTGCCAATGAAAGACGCAATTTTCGGACGAAAGTTTTAGAAGTGAAAGTTAGACGCTAAAAGCTAAAGCCGTTACGTTGTGACAAGTTCTGCCGATAGAGTTGCTTGTTCTTGCGGTTTGCAAAGTTGACGAAAAGAAGTCGTGTATTCTCTGCGTCTGAACCTGCCGTTAAAAGTTGTGAGTTTATTAGTTTAATTGATTTATCTACGTTTTGAGTATATTACTAAGCCTTCGAACTCAAATTGTGATACCCCCTTGAAAGTGGTATTACAAAAGTATCCACCACTTAATGCAAAATCATTTACCTCTAAGCGAGATGTTTGCTCACCCTTAAATGCAAAATGTGATATTGTCACTACAAAAGGGAAGACGTTATATGCCACCACATCATTCCTGCAAAACAGTCAGATTTTGTCAGAAATTGTATGATACTCGGCCCCCACTAGAAATGTATCCCCACAGCGCCACTGACTCCCAGCACCTCTTTAGCGAATACATGTTTTTTTTTGTTAAATAAAACCGTCATTTTGCATGAGCCTCATTTTTGTTAACGTTGCCCGAAATTGAACCTGAGATTTTCTTACATTTTTCTTACCTTTTTCTGAAAAAAGCTGGCTAGAATGGTTTAAACTTTTGCTATCAATATTTTATACAGTTGACATCCGCTATCTCGAACTCTGAAGGGAAACGAGAAGTTTATCGAGATAGCGAATGCTCCAGTTATCGGAAGACCCCCAAAATGCAATTTTTTCATTCATCAGTGTTTTTTATTAATGCGGTGAGGGTTGAGTGGAAAGCTCTAAACCCTGGCTGATTGGCTGATAGAAGCCCATTGATATTTAGGTAGTTGTAAAGTTGGTTGCATAGTATTTTCTCACAGAGTCTGGAAATGACGGGCAGAACTGAAATTGGTCGATAGTTTTCTTTAGACCTCTTGTCCCCATCTTTAAATATTGATGTTACTCGTGCAATTTTCCAAGCAGTAGGAAATTTACACTGGGTGATAGATCTGTTGAATAAACATATAAGTGATTTACTGACGATTGGTAGAGCAAGCTTTAGAATATTGCTGGATATATTATCATCTCTGAAGCCATTCGAAGTTTTGATCTTTGCCATGGCATCTCTTATATGCTGATCTGGAATATTTTCAAAGTGAAATCTAGTGCTACAATTATACAACATTCCGTTTAAAAAAGGATTTGCACAATCTTCTATCTTATATGCTAATTTTTCACCAACAGAGCAGAAATAAGAGTTTCCCTTTATCAAAAATCTCGGTGTTTCCACCATTAAAAGAGTTAATATTGGTGGATTCACTTCATTTTTGAGAAGATCATTTGTTACTTTCCAAGTTTCCCTTATATTTCCCCTATTTTGCGTTATTCTAACGCTGTAAAATTCTTTTTAACAGAATTTTTAAGGCTGATTACTTTATTGCGAGCTTCTCTAGAAGAGCGCATTAAAGTTTCCGATTTATTGCTAACTGTCGCTTTTTTCAGGCGGTCTCTTGATTTCATCATAGCCTTGAGTTCAGCGTTGGCCCAAGGGTAGGTCCTATCCGAAATTCTTATATCTCTAATAGGAGCGAGTTTCTCTATGATAGAAGAAAGCAAGTCTGACCATGCTTCGACCATTGAACCACTGTCATCATTTACACTAATAACCCTTTCCCAAGATACTTTTGCGATATCAGTCAAGAATGCTTCTTCATTGAATTTTTTCATATTTCTTGTTCTAATCGTTTTATGTCCACCAGAATTTGAGGCATTTAGCTTGCGCATGCAAAATATTAGATAATGGTCACTAAGTACAATTTTATTAACCCCTGCTTCTAGGATGTTACCAATGCAAGATGTGGCTATATGGTTGATCAGTGTAGATGTAGTGATGGTGACACTTGTTGGCTCTTTAATGATTTGCTTTAAGCTAAATATCTTTCATAGCTTTTGAATTCTCCTAGAGTTACTATTTAGAGGGCTGTCTATTGAGTCTTTAGATAGATCACAATTTGTGTCACCAATAAATATACTTCCTTATCCTCCCTGTCCAGGTAGGATAGAACAGTTTCAACTCCATGGAATGTAGCCATCGCATCATTTGGAGGCCTATACCAAGCAATTAAAAGGAAGGGCTTACTTTTATGGGGCTGAACTTCGATACAAAGAAGTTCCAAGTTACTATTTGAAATTCCAATCCGTAGAATGAATTTAAAACTTACAAACTTCATAGCCTAGTTTTTCCTTAATTTGTATAGATTACTTGTAGTATCATAGATAGTGCAGTGTTATGTGTATCTCTAACACTGTAGTCGGGGCTGTCGAGAGGAGGCAGGAAGCAATTTGCCCCAAGGGCCCCATAACGCACAATGCTTCAAAGTTTGGGGAGCTTCATTAAGTAAACGATTGCTAGAATGGCAAAGTTAATTTTTAGCCCCAAAAAGTTTCTGTTCGCTTCCTTTGTAGGGGGCCTCGTCTTTCTATTGTGTAACAAGGCCTCTGAATTCTCTTGGCAGCCCTGACTGTAATGCTACGCAGACCACAAAGTTCTTCCTTGGAAGCTTGCAAGCAAGTCTTAATGCTAGATGCATAACGAAGATCAACAAGTTTAGGATTGGGAGAGAAGTTTTCCTGTAAAAAGGCATATATTTATAAAAGCAGTTATGATATAATATTGATAATAACGCTTCTTCATTGAGAAAACAATTAGTGTAGCTTATTTTGCGTAAGAGTAGCTACAGTGTAATTTGATATTCACCATATGTTCACAAAATGTCGTTCGCAAAAAGTCACGCTCTCACCAGAAATTGGTGAGTGGAAATCAGCCTAAATGACAGTAGTTTGTTTTGGTAAACTTACTGTGTCATACGTTTCTCTGATAAACTATTGTTTGCCACTGCATCTGAAATACATAACTTACAATGAAATTCATGAGCTTACATCTTTGAAAGATAGTAAAGATGGTTTTCCGGTTTTGCCAGGAAATTTTGGCGGTTTTACGGTTTTTCTACCCCCCGATAAGAGCCCCCCTTATTGTGGGTAAGACTTAGAATCGATAGGCCATCACAAATAGAGGTGCAAAATACGACTGAAAAATTCGACTGACCCTAAAGGTTGTATTAATGTCACGCAAGAAACAGACTCGGGAGTTACCATAGGTTGTCAAATTGTTAAGTGCAGTTGTGGAACAGTATGTATAGGTGGAAAGGGGCTCAAAATGCACCAAAGGAGATGTTGGGATAACCAAAACATGGATTTCGATCAACCGCCAGAGTTTGAAAATTCAAATATTGGATCATGTGACGTAGCCAATGACAACCCGGAAATGACTATAGAATCCTTGCAAATGAGGACATTCTGCGGCTGCATTTTGGTTGCGTCGAATTCAAATCATTAAGTTCGACCAAAATGCAGCACAAGAGTGGCAGTCAATTTATACGTGTTTTCAACGTCACATCGAATTCCATTCTCACCAAATTGACATGACGGAGTGCATTGGAATGTTGCCAAAATAAACCAGCATGGCTTCCGTGAATCACGAATTGAAGATTGCGTTCATGTTGTATTAAAAGCAAAGACAATTAGACCTTCGAAAGTCAAAAAAGCTGATAGTGGTACTGATGAGACCATTCTAATGACAAATAGTTTGTTGGCATATCTTTTCGGAATTGCAAGCAGTGCTCTTGAGAGCGGTCAAATTGTCTTGGTCTAGTCGTTCTCACTGAATTCCAGCATTTTCATAAACAAGAAAGTGTTAGCCCTTTCAAATAAAAGAACGAAGCAAATACGTACCATGATACGTACATGAAATGAAGTTTGCACATGCGCAACTTTGCCTATACCCTGAATATTTGGCAAACCAGAGAAAAGAATATCCGGAACTGGTATTTAAAAGCGACCAAACTTTGACCATATAATGCCATGCCACATTTACGTCGCACGCGTGAATCCTGCCGCAATTAATTCAAGGTGCTGGAATTAATTCAAAGTTCACTTTATATTGCCGCATTTAAGCCAAACATAATTCAAATTCTAGTCTGAAGTTAATTCGACGCGTCCAACATTCGGCCGTATATAGCCCACCAAACGTTGATAGTAAAACCTTATGTTCAAGTTGCCAATATAACGATCGAACGACAACTGGTGTGAAGCAAATAACTACTTTAAATCAATTGTCTTTACTCTTAAGGTTAAGGCGTACTCGGTTAATGAAGCAATATGGTTTATGAGCAACACAATTTCTCATTGGGCAAGCAAGATTGTCCTTTCATTTAAGTGTTTTGGAATCTGTTTACATCAAGACTCAAAACCCAGTCTTGTATAAACAAAAAGAGTTCGTTTTCTCACTGGGACTCTTCAACTAAACAATGGTATAGGTCCTAATTGGTCACACTTGGGGCCAATTAGACGCATTCTATTACATGTAACCGCATCTGGATATATATTTCGGTCAACCTTTAGGTCACTATCCGACGTTTTCATACACTGATGAGTGTCGGACGAAAAAAGCTTTTATGTATGTGAAAAGAATGTTGCCGCTTTTTCGTGCTGTAGTAAAGTTCTATAGTACCAATAGACTATTTTATTTCTGAGTTCTTTAAGGATAATTACAGAGCAATTTAATCTACTAAACAAGATAACTGTCCCTTTCATGAGTTCAATCATTTAACCATGAAGCAGCTAAAGCAAGAACTAACTCAACTTAAAGATCAGAATATCCCAATTACTGAGATTAGGTACGTGTCTCGCTCCTTCGTTCCAAGCTCGGTAATTCTCCTGGTACTTTTAAATCAAAGTATAGTATAAGAAACTGCGATCATATCTTACACATAAATTCTGGGGGATTCGTCAAAAATATTCTCCAGAAGATTAAATCTATTTTGCTTTCACCAACGTACAAAGTTTTTCTTGACTTCTTCCATGTAGTATTTCCACAGAAAACTTTCAATTATCCAAGTTGGTTTCCATCTTTGCCGGAACCTTCCACTCCTTTTGATCAGTCACCCCCGTCTTATGGCAAGATTACTACCAGCTTTCGCAGAATGCAATCTTCTAGCTCCCTTACCCACGAGATAAAATATCTATAATATGTTTTGAAAGATTTCCATATCTTCACTACCTTTTAATTAAAGTTATCCGTACTGTCTGGAAATTTGGTCATGCCCCAATGGAATGAAAAATGGCACACAGTTCTTGTTCACAAAAAGTGCTATAGTGTTGACCCTGCAAATTCTAGGTTCATCACCCTTGAGTCAGTACCATTAAAAGTCTTTACTTCATGTCTACGTGACTCGGTTTTCTCATTTCTCAATCAAAATGAGTTTATTGAGGCCGAAATCCAAAAGGGCTTTACCTCCCATGTGACAGGAGTGCTAGAGCATACTTCCATGATCGCTGATATTATTGAAAAGGCGCGCAAAAGTCAGTGGTCAGTTTTAATAGCATTATTGGATCTCAAGAATGCCTTTGGTGAAATTAGTCACAATTTAATCCAAGAGGTTCTTCTGTATCACTGTATTCCTGATAAAACCCAAGCTTTAAGTGAAATGAAATTTTGTTATTGCTTCAAAATGATCAACTATGCTCCAGAATCATGCCCTCATTGGCCTTTGTCTAATTTCCGACTGCTTTCCTGCAAAAGTTTGGGGTTTTATTGCTACCGCAAATAGAAAAACTTCAGCCCTGAAACAACACTAACTTATGCCCGTGTGACGTAGGGTGGGTCATTGCAATCTGAAACTATTGGCGATCAATACTGTATTTTCAGGTTTCCACTATGAAAGGCCGTAAATTCATCACGCATTGGCCCAGATTTATGTGAGGAATATATCAATAAAGGGTTAAGTGAAGGACTACTTCCGTCTTACTATCCGTCTTACTACCCGTCTTACTACCCGTCTTCCGTCACAAGTCCTTAGCACAAAATGTTTGTCAAGGTCATACTTTGAATGGCTATGGTGCAAGACTTGCTTCAAATTTGGAAGCCAAAGTTGGTCTATGCATTTTAGTTGACCCTAGACAATATAAAAAATGTGTTTTGTCAATATCTATGATGTTGACTTTGCTGAGCCTTTAATATCTAGTCTCTATGGCAGTTTTCAAACAGCTGTGGTAACTGATCATTACTCTACTCCTGCTATTCCTGTCCGGCGTGTTGTTCTCCAAGGTGACTGTCGTAGCCCTTTATTGTTTATCATGCGCTTCAACACTTTAATTAAATTCATTCACCAAGAAAAATACAAATAACTTGGTTTCTCTGCGTATGATAGACTCGAATGCCTTTTCAAATCGGTACATTGGTTTCAATTTGCAGATGATGCTGCTGTTGTCACAACAAATGAGCGTGAGAATATACTCCTAAATTGCTTTACAAAATGGTGCCAATGGTCTAATATGGTCATCACAGTAGACAACTGCTTGAATTTGGTATTAACAAGTTTTCATCACACTCTCTTCAATATGAGCAAAAATTATTTGTCAAGAAAAAGACATTACCTACTGTCAAATCAGGAGAATCATTTAAGTATTTGGGTAGATGTTTCTACTTTGAAATGGACAACAAAGTCATAAAGAAAATTTGCAATCATCCCTTGTTGATAAGTTGACAAATATTGATAGCCTTTCAATTCTACCGAAAAATAAATTACTCTTGTAGCAACGGTATCTGCTCTCAAAACTCTCCTAGCATCTTGGTGTTGCCATTATGCTAAGACGTGGGTAATTGAAAATCTGGATTCCATAACTATACGGTTCATACGCCAATGGCTGGATCTTCCTATTAGCTCTACTTTGAGTGGTAGTATCTCTCCCCGCAACTAATTTGGCCTAAATGTTGAACTTCCATCTGCAAAGTTCATCCAGTGCCAAACTGTTTTACGTAATTCCCAAAGATCCTCCAAGAGCGATAACATCCAGGCATGTATTAAACACAGTGCATGAGCAGCATACCAAGAAGCTAAAGTCCGAGCCCACAACTCAAGGCTTCATTATCTCTTCTTTTTTGGAACACTCTATGAAATCGCTAAACTCTTTGTAGTCTTTTGCAAAGAGCAAGCTGCCCAAGAGCATGTTTAACTTTTCGATAAGATATCTCAATTATACACTGGCCTCAATCATCTGACTGCTCACTTTGCCTCTATCCCTATTCTCTTCTTTATGTTTTCTCTTGCTGCAAGTCATGTCTTGAAAAGGGTCGTTACACATGGAAGCATAATGTAGCATTACACTTTGTCGCTTCTACATTACAATACGTGAGAAAGTCCTGAGATGAACAGCGTCCTGATATGCTTCTTTCCGTTGGTAAGATTGCACTATATATGACTGAGTTGACTGTTTGAAACCAACTTAAATGGCAATGCAGAGAGGAAACACAAAAAATATCATCAGCTTACTCGAGATTTTTCATCAGATTTTAATAACATCAAATTTATCAAACTATCCTAAGCGCTCTAGGACTTTTTGGCAAATCTTGTGAGCTTTTTATCGACATGTGCAAGGAACCGGAGTTGAGTTTGATAAACAACACAGAGATTTTGTAGTGCGAACGCTATCTACAATCATCCGTTCAATCTATTATATATTCTGTATGGGTAACAGGCCCTGGATTAGCCCTCACCTAATAATATGTTAACTGCTTATAGGAAACTTTTATACTAAGATTCATTTTCCCTACATTTTATTTTCTTTCCCATTGCACAACTTTTTTCATTCTATTCCAAGTCTGTCAAATACAAATTACCTAATTATAGCGAGATGTATATACCTCAATATTATATCAATATCAGAGGTTTCAAAAAAAGTATTATTGTTCACTTCGATTGACCGAAATGGAATGAAAACGAGAGAGGAGTGTACGTTTATCCAGCAATCCTAAAGTGCTTGAAAAAAGTGCATTACCAATAATTCTCCTCTTTTGTGCATTTCATTGTTCTTTTTAAACTTAATTAAGTACACAACAGAGAACAAATAAGTATTAGCAACTCGTCCAGTCTCAAAATCTCTAATAGTAAAGCCTCACCCTCATCCTGTAAAAGCATGTCGAAAACCACAGAGTCTTGATTCAAAGAGAGATTGAAGGAGATATTGATATGCATAAGCAACATAAGCTTTACGCGAAGTTTTCCTCACTATACTACTTCCCATATTGTCCTTCCGTTTTCTGTTTGCCAATTACCTCATTTATATGTACCAGAGTTTTAAATTTCAAGGGAAGCACCACAACAAAACATAAGTCAGAAGTTCTTTTCTTCTTTATTTAATTCGACTTTCCATTAGTTCGACATACCATAAGATGAGATTCGATACTCTATTAGTTCAAAATACCATAAGATTAGGACTGAGCCGATAGACATAATCCATGTTAATACAGACTTAGCCAATAGACATAATCGATGTTAATACGTTCTGAGGCATTATGTCTCATCCTCAGCTAATATAAAGTGTCAATAGGAAGTTTTATAGATAAAATTGGGAAAACATCAAGTGGGAAAAACAAGTAGGAAATCAAGAAAAGTAAACACACGGGGAGGCCATAAATGGGAAATGAACATAAATGCCTAATTAGGAAATACCACCAAACAGTGAAAACACTCATAATGCCTAAATAAGGAAAGAATGAACTATAAAAACAAGGAAGCTATGGTAAACAGGCTAATATTAACATAAGTATAGAATATGAGACCAAGAACCTTAGGAACTAAAATAAACAAAGGGGAATTGAGGGGCTCTGAAAAGTAAGCATGGGGCGATCTCTAAGAATAAGAAAACTTTCATGTATAAGTAAATCAAGTTCGTTGTTAGTTTTATCGATAATACAAAAGTTGTCTAAGGATGCACTGTGAACAGTGTCTTTTATATGATCTCTAATGGCTGACGAAGCGCCTTTTACACTGTTACGTTTTTCATTAATCCCTAACTGCTCTCTACAGCAAACAATGAAATGGCGTGATGCTTTACAATAGTAAGTAGCCTGGCAGCTACTACATGTAAACTTTTAAACAAAAGAAAAGCAAACGTGACTAGGGACACTATCTTTAGAGGGGGAAAGGCTACCAATAGGTTTATTAACCCAAGAAAACAATCTTAAAGTCAACATGGGGGTAAATTTTACCAAGAAATTCAGTAAGTCGCTTCTTGAGGTGTATACTATGGACACCTAGATAGGAAAGAAAAAGGAATATAGGGAGTTTACAGACACCACTGGGCTTTATATCAACGAAATATTATTCATTAAGAAACTTTTTAATAATACGATCTATAGGTTGTGATGGAAAACTATTTTGTTGTAGAGACCGTTTGATGTAACAAATTTGAAAAACACGATAGATAAGAACAAAAACGAGATTAATTTTATACTGAACCGGTGAAAGATTATCAAAATGAGTGTATAAACCAGTGAAGGTTTTCTTCCGATATAGCTTAGTAGCGAAACTATTCTCAACATGTGTAACCAGAATATCAAGAAATGGTAAGGAATTATCTTCCTCAAGCTCATGTTTAAATTGAAAATTAGGAGGGTGGCGATTCAAATAATTAATAAGGCATTCAACTTGAGTGCGATTTTCAAAAATGCAAAAAGTATCATCCGCAAATCTACGATAAAATATAGGCTTATAATTAGATGGACAGTTAGAAAGAAAATTTTGTTAATGGTCTTCATATGCTGACGTTTGAGCTGCAGCTCTTTCGTAAGGAGTGTTCTTCTATACGCATCATAGGTGTTTGTGCGTCTAACATGTTAACTGGCGGTCTTGAACCGAAGAAAATTGGGAACCACCCCGTGATCTTAGCAGCTTAGAAGGAAATTTACGTCCAGACGAGACTTTCGATGTTTCTTGTCAAAATTTTCGCATGCTCTGAATATGGATAGAGTTTGCTGCCTTGTCGTCATTTAATTATTGTTGAGATTGAAAAATTTCTTGGAAATCGCAGCTGAATTATAAATTTCAAGAGAAGAACCACGACGAAAAACATGTCAGAGAGTTCTTTTCCTCTTTATTCAACTCGACATATTTTAGTTCCCTAAGGTTGTTAGTCACGTATTCTTTATTTATGTTAATATTAGCCTGTTTACCCTAGCTTCCTTGTTTTAATAGTTCATTCTTTCCTTATTTAGGCATTATGAGTGTTTTTGCTGTTTGGTGGTATTTCCTAATTAGGCATTTATGGTTCATTTCCCACTTATGGTCTCCCTGTGAGTTCACCTTTCTTGATTTCCTACTTGTTTTTCCCTCTTGATGTTTTCCTAATTTATCTACAAAATTTCCTATTGCCACTTTTATATTAACTGAGGATGAGACAGAATGTCTCGAGACGTATTAACATCGATTATGTCTATCGGCTCAGTCCTAATCTTATGGTATGTCGAACTAATGGAATATAAAATCTAATCTTATGGTATGTCGAACTAATGGAATATAAAATCTAATCTTATGGTATATCGAACTAATGGAATGTTGAATTAAATAAAGAGGAAAAGAACTCTCTGGTATGTTTCTCGACGATGCTCTTCTCTTGATATTTATACTTCAGTTGCGATTTCTAAGACATGTACCAGAGTTTTACCGAAAATAAATGTTTGCAGAATTGACAAGCCCAATATTGGTAGACAAAGACCCTCCACTGATTCACAGCCTTGGAGCTGTGGTTGTTTCTGGATTTTGTATAAATACAGTGACTTATTGAAGAGAAACAGTGCCTCTTTCCATAATATGAGAGCATATGCCAGAGAGAAGTTAAGAGCTGAAGCTGAACTGGAATGAAAGGATGGTGGAATTGCAAGCTGAGGGTTATAGCAAAAAGGAAGTGCTAAGTCTACAAGTGCGAAGACACGCACTGTTGAAACTGATTGCTGCCAGAATTTGTTAGGATAGGTTATGCTTATACATATAAATATGTCTCTTAGGTTGTGTGTCAATCAAGATCCTATGGCCTTCGATATGTTTTCACATGGTGAGGGTGTACTATTAGAGATTTGGAGACTGGACGAGTTGCTATTGCTTATTTGTTCTCTGTTATGTACATAATTCAATTTACAAAGGACAGTTAAATGCACAAATAGGGGGATAGATTCACAATGCAATCTTAAGCTCTTTCAAGCTAGAAAAATACCCTTCCTACTTCCTTTCTGAGTAATACACGATGGAAAATTTGAACTAGAATTAAATTATCTTTAACATGAGTACCTACATTCCAATGTTCTAATGTGAATTTTCTGCAGTTTGGCATGACGCAGTCTTCCGGGTAGAGCCAGGTAAGAATAGTTTCCTAGAGTAGCGACCCAATTTTTTTTATCATTTATGTTCAATTAAGACCCATTGGCAACATTCTTGCTGGTAACCAACTTACTTTGAAGATGAACCCCAAACAGCCCCCATCCCTAGCCTTAGGCTTTTCTCTTAACCTACGCAGGAAATATTTTTTGGACATGCATGCATTGCATGCACCCTGGCTTGCAAAAGCCTCCTTTCAAGAGCAACCATACTGACTCTGTATGTCCTTTGGTCTCCTAAGCATTAAGAATGAGCATCAAGAAAGGCATTCTAGCTATCATTATCAAATAAGCTACAGCATTCCTTACTATTGGGCTTAAAGTCCTATATTCTGTATTTTTTCATTCAACCATTGAGGAGGTTCGCTGCACCAATAGTAGTGCTGCTTCTCCTGTGCGAGTACCATGCTTGAAGGACTGCGGATTTGTGTCGAAAAGTCTATTCTGTGTTCATCTTTCATTGTAATTAGTTAAACAGTTGCTCAACAAGTAATTTCCTTCTAGAAAAATTGTTCGAATGAGACGATCTGCCAAACTGAGGCGGGCTAAAGCCCCCTCTGCCGCCCACCTCCTACGCTTATAATAGTCTGCAATTATTCTTATGTCCATCTGACTTGCCACATTTCTTCCATAGCCATAATGCCTTCATGCAATCTCTCTCCTTGTTCGTCTTGAAATTGATCAAGGTGACTATACAAGAATTGCAATTTTTTACTCATGTTGCACTTCATATCTTTGTAAACAATTAGCATTTCTTCGATGATCTGTGCAAAATGTTTAGACCCTCGAGTTCCTAAAAAGTTCTTGGTAGCATTCCTGAATCCATTCAATGCTTCTCTTTCGACTTCTGTCCTCGTTTGGAGAAACTGCTAGTCTTTTGCCATTGTCCTGATATCTGGTCCATCAAAGATTCCCTGTTTGACTTTTTCATTGCCAAAAAAGGAAAGGGCCGGTGCAAATATGAGAAAAGACTCTCTTTTATTATATGCCTTTACAAGTTGCTTAATTACACCTAGCTTTATGTAAAGAGTGGGGAAAATTCCTTTTCTCGATCGATTGATGTTTCATGTACAACATTAGCCTCTCCGTTAGCTAAAGTTCCCCCAGGCCACTCTAAAACCACAAAATCGAAAAGATGTACCATCAAGAGTCCTCAAAATGGTTCAAAACAGTTGTATAGCAATGGTTTCCAGGCTTTTTGAAGTCCTGAGGTCTCTCAATTGAACATTTTATCTTAGAAAGTTTTAATGTGGATTATGGCCAAGTCAGATAATGACAAAATGGCGAATTTTCGAAACAGAATTAACTATTACAGAAATTGAGAGCTAATCAGTACACGCTGCTGTGAATGAATGAATAAACTTCCCTACTTGTAGCTGCGAATCCAGCAGAAATTGTCACTGCCTCAAAAGGGTGTGGTACAATAGGGCGTGGCTGTAACTGGGCGTGATCAAAAGAAATAGAAGGATTGGTAAGAGGAATTGACGATAAGTGTCTTTGTAGATAAATAAACAAGGGTACTACAAGGTATGTATTTAATGCAGCCAAAAATTAATATCAAAAAGCATTTGCTTAAGTTTTAAAAAAATTACAATGCAGTTATGCTAAAATAAAAATTCCTGAGCTGTAGCATGAAATGGGTGGCCCATATATTACTGAAGAAAAAATTTACCTACATAAAAGATGCGGAAAAATTCTTTTCTTCTGATGGAACTGGCTACCATTATCCTGTCCATCGTTCTACATTGGGGCAACAATCCTACACAATGCTAATGTGCTAGGAAAGCGATCTACATCAGTGCTCTGTATTTTTCCTCACAAGTATCTTTCATCTTGACTTTACGCGGCACCCATATGCTACGTCTTTTGAGTCAACTAGACTTCAATTGCAAATTGTACATGTGGCAAAAGCCGGCAAAGCACCAGCATAGTTTCTACTACGCTGACTTTGTTTACAGGATTTTCAACACAATGTTTGTTGACATGTATTATAACTCGAGGAATTCCAAGCTCTGGATAGTAGAAACAGGACCTCTGTTCTATTATGTGATTTGCGTGCATCGCACTATGGCACTAGACCGCCTTACCATTGAAATTAGGTGCCTTACCATTGTTGCCGAGTGCCACACAATAAAACCTGGTTCACATATAGCCGTAATTGCCGGCGACTGCTGCTGGTACATGTGCCGCAGGCTGCCTCAGGTGATATGTTCACAAATACATTCTTTTGGCGGCAACCATGCCGGTAGCCAAACACTCATTATTGAATCTTCATTGTTGTTGTTGTTTTCAGCTGTTTTCTCGCGGGAAGCCGTAGCACTCCAGAAATGTCGCGTCAGCTCTAACATGCAACTTTAGTAGCAACTCACTGTGGATTAATTTTGACCTACTGCGCATTTGTAAAATTAACCTCATAAAAGTTGACACGAAGAAAAATATGTAGGTTCTCCAATATTTCAGCAAAGCATACGACATGATTGTCTATCGTAACTTACAGGGTAGTACTGGATACATCTCATCAATACTTTGCCTAGCAGTTGCTAAAGCCATCTTACTTTTTAGGAACACACGAAAGATGAAACGAGACTGCTAAATTGTTAAGTATTTATTGGTCAACCATCGTGACATGACTGTTTGCATACAATAGATACCGCAGGCAACCGCAGGCAACCACAGGCACGGTGTTCACATTAGATTTTTGCCTTGCCGGCGGTACCTTAATAGCCGCGAAAGTTGCGCAAAACTCAACTTTCTTCACGGTACTGCAGGCGGCCGCCGGCTGCCGGGGGCAAATTGTTCACATAAGGAATAAACTGCCTGCGGAATACCGTAGTAGCAGTGGCGGCAGGCTTAAACCCTAAACAATTTTTGACATTTCTACAATCACATCTCTCCCCTATAGCTTAGAGCAATATTTGCACTTCACAAAATACCCGAACTATTTTGTAAAGTTTGAGATGCAGCACAATAGCATCATAACGCCTACCCATTTTATCAGAACGCCTTACAATTGTTCTCCAGCGCCTTACGATTGTTGTGGAGCACTGCATAACAATAAATGACACTTTTACAAACAAATACTTTTGAAGCACAATGTATTTTGATTCCGTACAATTGACCCTTTTGTTTGAGAGGCCACGGCCTCTTTCATGGCGAGGAAAGGTGAAAATATTACCTGTACGAAATGCAAATAGTATTATCAGCAAGCAGTGTGCCTATGTTTATGTAATTTGACAGAAAATCTTAAAAGTTTGACAGTAATAAACTCAAAATTTTGACTGCCTTATGTAAGGCGTGTAAGGCGGTCTGGATCCGTCCCTGTGCGTGTAGCTTGACCTGGTAAGGCTCTAGCTGCGAGCAGATCCAAAATCATATGCGAGCTAAGAGTTGAAAGTTAGTTGCTAGTTGAAATTGAAATCAATGCGATATCTATAGAATCTCTGCAGTGATACTTGCAACTGTCTCTTGAAAGTTGAACCAAGGGTCATATCGAAAGAGATGTATGGAGGATTTCATACCTCCCTTGGAAAGAGTTTTTCGGCAATTCTTGCCCTTTTTCTGCAAATCGTACGATTTCTTCAACCTTTGGATACAAAATGCGTCCTATCCTATCTATGATATCGAACATAATTTTGGCAACATAAGTGGAATTTTACATCGATATGTTCCATCAGTGTATCCTAAAACACTTCATCGAAATTCCACACTCGGCAACCGAGGTGCAGTGACAGTCCCTTTGTGCAGTGATAGAGTGGATCTGTTCGTGATAAAAGGTCTGAATATGCAATGAATAAGTTTTCAATCGATCATGCATTGCAGTTGAAAAGAAGAATCTTCAACTGCAACCCATTCCTGCCTTTTGCAACAATATGACTCAATAAGATATGAAATTACCAAAAGCTCTTGTCACCAGTCTTGGAATAAAACAGGAATCGTTCAAACCCTATGTCCTTTCTATTACCTTTATGGCGCTGAAATAAGCGATAGCCACATCTATAGCCAATGTAAAGGGCTGACTCCCTAGCATTATCCTTCCCCTAAGCCCCCACATACCCATTCCTTCATCCTGCTTGCAAGCATTTCTTGCGCATACCACCCAAGAGCATGACTTTACACCGTCTTGGCAAATATCACATTATCTTCTGCTCGTTTGTATTGCACATTTTGAATCCTTAAAACATAGCACTTAATACATGTTTTGCTAACTACTTCTTTTTGCAATCGCAGTAGGAGCATAGGGCTGGTTTTCATATAATCTTAAGGAGTCTTAAGAGAATCGCAGAATGTCTGCAACTCTCTTTAACTCCTTAAGATTGTATGGAAACACCAACCGGCGACTATCGCTAACAGCCGCAGAGAGTCTTCAGGTCAGTTGACAAAAATGGAACATGTTTAACTTTTACGCCTGATAAAGACAGCTTAAAGAAGCGTTACACGGGGCCAACCGAATATTTGGTCGGTCAAATATTTGGCCACTTAGGCGTAGTGTTCACAAGGAGCCTGCTAACCGACCACAAATTAGGTCACTTCGTGAGCAGTCAATAAGTTTGACAAGTGCCCGGGTGGGAGCAAACTTGCAGGGGCATGAAATATTTTGAAGAATATTTGTGGGGGCTCAAAAGCTTGTCTGAAAAATATGTGGTGGTATGAAAATGAAAAGCTTCTTTGCAGATTCTTTCATAAACTGCACAATGATAGTGTTTATTAAGCTCCACAGTTCTACAATTGTTCTAAATCAAAATCCTCTATCATTAAGGTTGTTTCCTGCCTGTAGGTTAAGAAACTTCTAGTTAACAAGGATATTTTGCCTCAGGGGGTGGGTAACTAAACCTAGTTTGGATGGGTATGTGCTACTCTGATTCAAAAGTTGGACCAGTGATTAAGCCCATATTTGTGGAAATTGGACCCATATTTCCGCCCATATATGAAAAAAATGTAACCCATTATTCTACACATTTATGAAAAATGATACCTATAATCTGCAAATATGATAAAAGCAAAAGCCATATTTCATAGAGAAAATCTCTAGATGCCTGAAAAAACTGCATGCCCTTTGCTGAAAATTTCAATGCTGCACATAATTTATTTGTTCAACAACCCAGATCCAAGTGCATAAAGGGAGCCCAATCAGCAACTCACGATATAACAATCCTATACAATACCAAATACAAGACAGTGCAATAACTGTGCTGTAATGCAACAACAAAGATAGTGCTATCTCATTGGCCTTGTGCCTGATAGGCATCTGATCAAAGTTGCTATTGTATCATCCTATCTAACTACTGCAAGTGGTTGCTTATGGTTCTCCTGTGGGACCTACAAATGCCAACAGCTATAATGCCTGACTCAGTATTCCGCTAAATGTTCCGCCATACTTACTTTGGCAGTTAAGCCATTTGCTCCAACTCTGTGTGTTTGCACTCCATTTGATATTCATGTTTCCAAAAACGGTGTCATCAATAGCATCCGGCTCTAGCTCAGAGTTTTTGAAAGTTGAGACTAATGATCAAACTCCAAATTTGTATTACACAGTGTTATAACAGCTTCTGGAAAATCTTTGGTCCTGTTGAGATTTCCTCTTACCCCACGCAAACAAATCAAGAGATACAATGCATTTGCCTCTAAAATTCCACTGGCTCTTTGTAATCGTCACTCTACATGATGCCACTAAACTGGTATTTAATGCAGGAAACGTTATCTTAATTGATCACATTGATGGTCCAGAGTGTAATCCAAGTCAGTTTGTAGCAAAAAAGCCCCATAGTCAACTTCGAACTCAAGGGTGTAGATACTCTTCACATTCTGCATGTGTTATGACAATCTTCACACCGATAATTCATACTAACTTGCACATTAACATGAAAAAATCCTCATTAAATCCTAAGATGCTTCCATTTCCAGCAAATCATGGTGCAAAGAAGGAATGCCAATTGGCCAATACAAATTAAACCTTGTTCACAATAAATATGATGTTGAAAAAAGAAGTTTTAAGTGTGTTATACTTTGCATGACTTGCACTTCAATTGGAGAAAGTTATCTGTAATACTGAAGTTCACCCAGCAACTGTATGGGGGAGGCAGATCATCACTTGAATAAGGAAAAGGAAATAGCAATTCAATACATTTCCTTACCGATACTTGGATAGATACGGGTCCCAACTGGAAACCCTTGCAAGGCAAGTGCCCATTCTTTTAGGATTTGGGAGCCTCGCTTCCATTCACGCGTAATTAGACCAAAATAAACGAGTAGCAGATGTGGAAGAAATCTGTGCTCACAGAAGTGGGTTTACAACAATATAGCGAGAAACTGCTATTCATTCAATAAAAGGATCAATTTCAATGGCGGTTTGAGCTAGGGAAGTGAATGAAAAGTACAGTATATGGCCAGCTCACTGGAGATTGAACAGCACAGACATGGGCTAGAGCTTGCCACTTTACGCAAAATTGAATGGACTAGGTCAATTATCATGATCAGTGGTGTAGTCACAAAATTGTAGCAAGTATAACTCAAAAGCTTAAAGCATATGCGTTCTTTTACAACTTTGCCATTGTTACAGACTTGTAAGCAATTCGTCAAAATTTGTTCCAATAAGTAGCACGATGACAGTGAGAAGTCTAACTTTGCAATCCAATTAAATATCAATTGTTGTTATAGTGAAGGGTACCTGCAATTCCACTGGTTTCAAGAGAAATCATGGAATCACATACGTATTGTTCAAAGAATAGGGTAAAATCTAGCCATATGTTTGAAGCACAATTTTGGTTACTTCAAAGTGTTTTGTTACTGCCAATTGCTTTTCTGCTTGTTCTAGTGTGCTCCTTATTTCAATTCCTTTATATAGCAAGAAAGGAACCTATGTACTTTCTATTGCTTTAGTAGTGATCACCAGATGCTATTTTCTCTGCTTGCAACATAAATCTGAGAATCAATTATATATTTTGGGCTCAGTTAATGGTGAGAATAGATCAGATTCTAACTATCTGTTTGAGGAGCAGCCTTGGTTGGTCTAAAGAATTCATTTCTAGCTGGGTAGTCAGTTTGATAGTGCCGGGTGTCCAACATGACGATTTTGTAATATTTTCCCACAATTTTACTCGCAATTCTGCATGTTTCTTAAGCTGGTGCCCATAATTCCGCAAAAGTTTCAGAAAATGAATCCCAAAAATCCACACTTTTCAGGAAAAGGGTACCCTTAAATAATGGCACATCCCTGTACCCTACACCTACTAGCTACCCTCCAAGTGGTTTTTGCAGAGGAATAAATTTTGATACGTGGGGGTATGAAAAATTTTTGCATGTCATTGTGGGGTTGGGAAATCTTTTTCCATATTTTTATGGGGTATGAAAATTTTTGGTACTTACACTGATTTGCTTCCGCCCCGGTACCTGTCACACTTAATGACTGCTCGCTTAGGCATACAAACATTCGGCCGCTTAGAAAAGCGACCATCTTTGGATCTTGGCCGGTCCAGTTCGTCAACGGGCCGATGTGAAAGGCTTTGGCCGGCCGAATAGTTGCACGGTACCACAAAAAAGGTGTCAATATATTTTTTAAAAATTAATTTAATTATTGCGATATGCCTTCAGCATACATATACATATAAACTTAATTACATACAATTAAATTAAAATTAAAATAACACAGAAATAAAACCGCTGATCTTACAGGGAATCGTTCTTTTGGGGGGGCATATATTCGTTTTCATTGCTCATCAAATGTCTGCTTAGATGGCTTTTAAACAGACTTAGGGATGACAGTTTTCTTATATTATTTGGAATATCATTACAGGCCCTAATTCCAGTATATTGAAATGCTTTCTTAGAGAATTCAAGTTTTACTTTTGGAATATGCGATTAAGAGACATTTAGTAAATGGTAGATTTTTTAAAATGAGTTTTCTCTCCAAGAAAGTTATTAATGGTTTGCCATTTTACGTTTCTCAGCCTTTAATGGATAAATAAAAGCATGGTTGAATGATTTTGAAGATTAAGTTAAACACTGATGTCGGTTTTGAATGTAATAGAAAATGTAGTAGGTATTGCTTCGATGGTTACTATACTCTCAGATAACTTCCATCATAAGCCCAAATAAAATTCATTTCACTTTCTTTTTCTTTTGTACGCTAGTTTCTTACGTTTGCAAACTCGTCTGATTGAATGAGAGGAAGTGAGAAGGATTCTACCTTTGTTTACAATAGATTTGCCACAGTTCGTCCTCTGCGCATGTCATAAACTTGACTGACCGACCCCGTGTAAACGCAATTCCTAAGCCGCCTTTTTCTGGTCGGCTGCTTAACTGGCCTAATATTCGGCCGCTCAAATATTCAGCAGACCCCGTGTAAACGTATCCTAAGACCCCTTACAATTGTATGGAAACACAAATTTTTGATCGTTGCAAAGAGTCTGCGTCACCTCTATTGCTAAGAGTTAATCATTCGCTCATTACTTTCCAATAAGAACAACAACATTTCTTCTAACAATAAGAACACAATCCACGTAGCTCTTGACCTAGAGATTCACAACTCTGAATCAGTGGGCAATTCTTGGAACAATTTCCCACATTGCAGATCTTTGTAGATTCCTTATGATCGCTACGACTCCCAAGACTATATGGAAACAGGTCAATTGGGAGATTGATGCAGACAGTCTCAGATATTCTGCGACTCTCTTCATACTCTTTAAAATTATATGGTAACCAGCCCTTAGAATCAAAGCATCCCAACTACCACAAACAAAAACTTGTGCTTGGTGCTCAATTTTTTGTGGCAAACAATCAAAAGGGGTATTTGCTACCATCTAGTTTGCTTTTATGTTGTTCTCTGCTCAATTTCATTTGCTCTATACTTATTTTATTCAGTCAAACAATCGAACGAAAATGTATGGTTGCATGAAAGCTAACTTGAGGATACATATGACATACTAATAGAAAAAAATCCAGATTTTCCCAATCAATGGAGAGTAAGGGAAAATGCGGATTAATCGGAAATCAATTAATAGTCCGAACCAATTTTTGAAACATAAAATGAACTTGAGATTGGAATAATGTAACTACAGTATAAAAGTAATCACATTGAGAAATTTCCTAAGAACTTCAGCAATAATTTCAATATACTACCTTTCAAACAAACAAGTTTTATGATGCTTAACTTGTTCATGAAACAAAAGATATGACGAGCAACTATGTTCAGCACGATCTATCAAGACATTTGTAAGGTTCTCCTTGTACTGAACAGGTGACAAGCATTCAAAGTAAAGATGATGCACAAATCAAGTCGTGTCGTATCGGCGATCTGTCCATTTTTAACAATTGAAACAAGTATTGGTCGAAAACTGAATTAATTACAAAAATATTATAAAGGAGCCGTTGAGTGACTTTGGAAAACTGCAATATATCAATATTTTATGGTAAGATTTTCATGTTGCAACTTCGTTAATGCGAATTTGAATTGGTTAGAATAGCTTTTCAATGGAATTCAGAGGAAATTCTGGAATTTTGTCAACAGGCAAGCAATAAACTCGTCAGAGAACCAAGGAAATTATTTTAGTTCCTATAATTGAAATCATTCATTTCTCACATCAGTTAAGTTATAATAATTGCTTGTCTATTGAAGCACAACAATACCACCCAGGTTGCTGTATATTTTTGCTTTTGTAGTTTGACACGGGAATGCATAATCATCTGAAAGACAAAATAACCTATATTATTTCCAAAACATTTGAGCAGATGATTCGAAATCGTTTTCTTGGAGAATGCCTATGTATTCAATCTTACGAAATTTACCCTTGCATTCTATCAATTAAATATTGCCATTAGGTCCAATGCACCTCCAAAATATGGGAGAGTCTGCATTCATAAAAGAAAGCAGAAAAATCTTTGTCTGGTATATTTCTTCAGGTGAATATCAAGCAAATGCCCTTTGCTGTCACTTTTAAGCCAATGCAGTATTTGCTTGAAAAGAAAACTACTTACAATTGGCCTGGCGTCCTGTAACCAAGCATCCTACTACACTGTAATCAGTAGCTTCTGTGCTTTTGCGATAAAAATGTTTGTCACCCTTTTTGAGAGATATTTTACAATGTTTGAGAGGAATGTACCTTCAGTCAGGCGCACACAGTGCCGAGTTTTCGTAAGCTTTCTCCTTTTGCTCAGCGCACACTTGAAGCAGATCGTCATTCGTGGCGGAAATTATTCAAAATATTGAATGTTTTTGGCAGCAGGCACGAATGACGCAAAAGCTCTAAAATGCTCAACGCACACTGGAGTCTGCTGCTGAGGTTGCGGGCACGAATGACATTCTGCTGAGTAGGAAGCTCTAGTGTGCGCCCGGCTCTAGCAAGCTGCCGGATAGAGTTTTGGTCGAAGATGGCATTAATTCCTCATTTAAAAGGAACTCAAAGTTTTTACTTCTGAACCTCTGAACCTTTTGACAACCTTGCATAGAATTCTCGCAGCATCTTCAACTATACTTTTTGAAGGGCCAGTGTTTTGTTTCAAAATGAAGATAACCAGTGTCTCCGAAGTTTCGGTAGACTCTCAGTTAAGCATTATTACGTAAGAACCTTGCTACTTCCAAGCAAGAAAGACTATTTTCCCTCAATTTCTTGACAAGAAGTTGCTCTTCACAAGACAATTCTTTTGACCAGGGCACACTTCTCTGCGAACGATTTGAAAAGTAAGAGAGATTTCATTCATTATTCCATTGTAAAATATGTATACAGGCTATAAGTTTCATATAATAAGTTTTTCAAACAGACCTGTTTAAAAGGAAAAACTAATACTAAGAAGAAACAGAACATTAATAAATCTAATTTACAATATAAAACAATATGATACAAAATCTATAAAAAGAAAGTAGAAATAAATTTAAGGTTCTAGCCCCTTCAATAGCTGTTATTTGACTATTTGCAGGTAGGGTGCCAATCATGTTTCTCTTTCTAAACTATTCCAGAGCTTTGCACCGCAAAAAGAAAACACTTTTTGGCCATTAATCGTTTTCAGTAACGGTATCCTAACATTAGTATCTGATGAGCGGAGAAACTATTCTCTATCATCTGAAAATTTTATGAATAAATTTCTCAAATAGTCAGAGGCAAGTGAATTCAGAGGCATGTAAATCAACGTGGCGGTCTCTTTTTTTACAAGTGTATTGATAGTTGAGCAACCAAATTTCTGAGTTAGTGGAGCAGCAGAAGCAACATATGGGCTATTTGTTAAAATTCTTGCAGCTCTATTTTGGATTTTTTGCAAAGCGCTAACTTTGGATTCACTACAGCAGCTCCAGACGGAGCAACAGTAATTCAAATGGGGATCGACAATTCCTCTATACATTTCGATAAGCACATCAGAAGGAAGATATTTCTTAGCATACTTATAAGTCCAAGGGGTCGATTAGCTTTGGTCTTGATCGTGTCGATATGTTTGTACCATTGTAGTTGACTATCTATCTGAAGATCTAGATACTTTCTATCGGTAATCATTTCAATTGCATGATCGCCTATTGAGAAAGATGGTTAAGCATCAGTCTGTCCTTCGATACCACGGATGCTAGGGCCGGAACCTATAATAAGTGACTGTGTTTTCACAACGTTCATATACAGCTTGTTAGCATACAGCCAATCCTGTAATTTCAAAAGATCCAACTTTAGGCCATTATGTAAGTCATCAATGCTTTTTGAAGAGAGCGAGATAGCCGTGTCATCGGCACATATGCTGACATGAGATTTTTGCAGAAAAAAAGGCAGATCATTAATTTAAATCAGGAACAAGAGTGGACCAAGACAGGAGCCTTGGGGAACGACACAAATTATTCTCTTCACATCAGAGGAAGTGTCACCTATCCTGCAAAATTGTTTACGATTTTCCAAATAAGATGTAAACCAGTCAGGTTCCGGACTAGCCACTCCATACATTTTTTATTTTTAACAGTATCTCGTGGTCAACCGTATCAAAGGCTTTCTTCAGGTCAAAGAAAATCAAACCAATGTATTTTCCTTTATCTATATTGAGGTATAAATGATTAGTGCCACCCAATAGAGCTGTAGCAACCGAAAGTAAGAGTCGAATACCAAACTGATATTGGTACAAGGATTGATTTGCGTCCAGCTATTCATAAAACTGATTAAAGATAAACATATCAAATAGTCTAGATATGAAAGGAAGAACTGACATTGGTCGATAATTCGACCTGTCATCTCTTGCATCACTTTTTAACATGGGTGCAGTACGCAATAATTTCTACTCAATCGGAAAGTTTCCCGTGGACAACGATTTGTTAAAAAGATCACACAAGGACCTACCAACAACTGGCAAAGCAATCTTCAAATAAAAGCTCGTAATACCACCGTGGCCTGGACCATACGCTTTCTTCATCTTGCTTAAAGTTGACGATAATTTTTCTGCCATGATGGTAGAAATAAACTTAGCGGAGGAGTTTCGAACATGCATTGATCAGTCAATAGTGGATTTGCTACTTTAGGAATTGGCTCGCTGAGCTTTATCCCAATATTATAGAAGTACTCATTCATAGATGATGCAATTCTTTGTTGCTATTTACTGCTTGGTCGGGAACTGTAGTGTTCGAATTTCTGTTTATAACTTGGTTCATGGTTTTCCAAGTTTTCTTGAGGTCACCTTGAAACTGCATGACTGTTTTGGAGAAATATTCACGTTGAAGTTGTCTATTTAAGTTTTTTAAACTATAACGAATTTGCCTATAGGATTCCATCAACAATTTTGAATGTCTTTTCAGAGCTTGAGTTTTTACTTTATCCCTGGTTTTTTGCTAATTTGAAATATTCCGCATCTAGCCAAGGAGTGCATCTATCAGACACACGTCAACTTAGAGTAGGTGCATGTTCCTCTAGAATGAGCCAAAAAATTGAGTCCACTTGTTCACTGTATCATCGATGTCTTCAGCACTTGCTCCAAGGGCCTCCCTATCAACCTCGGAGAAGTCTGAATCAACCTCCCAATCAACCTCGGAGAGATGACAGTGTTAGTTCATTGTTCTTGAAAGCTCATGCTAGCACATTTACCTGTATTTTGCCGCCAAAATCGTAGTCATACAGAATTTATCATAATGAAGTAGAACACATGGTTGTGTACAACCTGTGAAAAGTCTTGAGTCATTGGCAGCCATTCAAACAACCTGTGCAATACTTTTGGGCCCCAAGTGTACTGTAAAAAACATTCAACCTAGGTATTGCTTTCAAATATACAGAAAGTATCAGCGACAAATTCAAGGTAAGGGAGAGGCTTATAGTCATGCAGACAATGAGAAAGAACGTCCTATAAAGCACACATCACAATATTAGCAAAGGCGTGTCTTTACCGAGAACCAATAGCTACACAGTAAATTTGCTCAGCTACAGTGCTCGATGATTAAAAAATCTTATGAATCTGGTTATTTTCTCCGATTTGTCGTGAAAAATATTCGTTATTACTCTTACTCTTAAAATTCCCAAAAGTATTGATAATGGACACGTCTTTATTAGTGAACATACATTTCAAAATTATAAAGTCACCTTGTAGAGGCAACGCGCGATTTAGCCCATTAGTGCATAAGGGAAAAGATCTTGCCTCTGTAAAGGCTGGTCTACATATATTGCAATTTATCCTAATTCACGAATTGCGATCTCTCAAACATAGGAAAGCCGGGAATCCTAATTCAATCGCACATAGTCGAATTTCTAAACATAGCCGGTTTTCATATATCGCAATTCATTGGAATTTCTAATCATATGATGTATCATATTAGTCGCCATGGGGAACGATCAATAACATTCGTAAGGACCTCATACCTGCGGTGTAATAAAGTACAGAGAGCTAAAAGTTATAAGAATTATTTGGTTTGGTAAATGACAAGTTTCAGGTAGCGAGAAATCTGGCAATTACTATAGCACATGAGCTGCTTCTAACGCCTTGTAGCTCGATCCGTATCCCGTTTTGATGCTGCTTTTCAACAAATTCCTTTTCTCAGCGTGCACGTTTTTTTTGTTATAAGAAAACTAGCTCAAGGCCTAATACCACTAAAAGTTCCTTAATTTTTAGCCTCATTTTAGTTCTAAACGATTCTTAAAGCTTCCTTAATTTACCGAACTAAATTGCTTTGAAACCATACGCAGAGCATAAATGTAGCAAACAAACTGCGCCAGTGCGAGTTAAAACTTCCGAGAACAAAGAAAATGAGTCAGTGTGAGTTAAATCCTAAAGCAATGTCATATTCGCATTGTTTTGGTACAGCTTCAATGTGCTATTTTTCAAAGTTACTTAGCTCTTTCTTTGTAGTAAAAGTTTCTTAAATTTAGTGTGTCTAGCATAAGGGTGCTTATAAAGTGGATTCTTATGAAAAAACTTGCATTTCTAGAATCTCTAGAAGATGCAAGCAATGCCCTACATGTAATCCACATGTATTGCAATCGTATGGCGTTGTAAGTACTGGATGATTACTTCATCGAAATGAAACTTCTTTGCCGCCATTGATCCTAATTGTCGGAATAAGCCATTTTTACGATGACGTAACACGAACAGGATGGAAAAATATTTCAGACAAATTGGCAAGCTGTAACTGTGGGAAGGTGTGACTTCTAGATAGAACGCAATACTGGATAGGTTCGCACGAAAGTATATATAAATCAGAGTTACATGATGATATGATATTTCATTGCAGTAGGGTAATTGAGATTGCAGCATTGTTAAGCAAACATATCCATTATTTTTTATGAATGGTTGCAGTTTCAGCGAAATTTTCGCACTCGAGAACATTACTACAGTACTTTAGTAGTCATTGAAATGGACACTTACAGCGGAGCAAAACTTGTGATCACTTTAGCAAATACCTTTTACTAAAGCACCTTTTTAGTATGGATCTGGGCTTATTAGTTCCAGTTACATTATCCTAAATAACTTTTATTACATAGAATGTTTAGTTGCTTTTCGTGAAGCAGTACACAGCTTGTGCTGGAACTTAAGAGATGCCGATCAATTGTTTACCTCAACTCAAATATATGCATTCTACTCCAAATGTTGACATTTGCAAATATACAGGATTATCATCGATAGCTTTCTCGAGCATTGTACGCTACTGTATAGGTGGGTAAAATTGCAAAACTTTGCTATTTGTATCTTAAGTTAGGTCAAATTTGTAGTATTTTCTATACGCGGCATATTGAAAGGAGGGTGTATAGTGACAACAGAAAATTGAACTTTACTTAAAAGTTTGACATTAGCTACAAAAAGGGATTATCATAGCTAGGTTTTTTCAAGCATTGTAATTTACTGTATATATAGTGCCAAGACTTGCTGCTATATATACAGTAGAGTGCAATGTTTATACAACCTAGCTATGATAATCCCTTTTTGTGGCCAAAGTCAAACCTTTAAGTAAAGTTCAATTTTCTGTTGTAACTATACAGCCTCCTTTCAACATACCACATATAGAGAAAATATTGCAAATTTTACCTAACTTTATATACAAATAGCAAAGTTTTACAATTTTTCCCAGACTTGCCACTATATATACAGCAAAGTACAATGCTGGAACAACTTAGCTGTGATAATCCATGCGGGTAGCCAATGTCAAAATATTGAGTAAAATTTAATTCTCTGTTGCCATTATACAACCTCTCCTGCATACAGTTTATATTGAAAGTATTGGAAATTTGATTAAAGTAGACCCAAACTTGTTAAATTTTTATTGTAAATTGTAAAAAAACTGCTGCAGAAGGGTTTAATGGTTAATATTTGACAAAGGCTGCTTCAAACATACTATTAGAGACCACAACTTCTGATTTGTGAAAAATAATTCTACTTCATTCCCCAATATTCCACTAAATATCAAATGTGTCAGGCAGTAGACATATTTTGCAGTGAAGAAAATGTTGAAATGAGTTGGTAAATCTTGAGTTAAGTAGAAACAATATGGAAATATGTTGAGGAACTCCTTTACATTCAGAGGGGTAATGACCTTCCCCCCAAACCTTTTAGATTGAACAAGGGATCTGTTTCTCCCAGACCTCCAGTTTTGCATTCCTGTTGTTGTAGCATTTCCTCCATTTCTTAATCTATGGTACATTCCCTACAATAAAGTATAGTGTGCATTTTTCGTGGATTGGACCTCTTGCATTCAATAATTCCTATTTGAGCATGTGAAAGGTATTTAGCATGCTCTTTCTTCCACAAGCGCAGACACATTTGTAATATACACTGGAAGACCACACCTGAAGCCATCTGTTCACTTGCACAGCTGGTTTTTTGCTCCCACACGTTCTAGATCTCATTGAACATTGCACACTCTATAGTCTGTTCCGCAGATTCTGAAATGGAAGAAATCTGGTACCATGGTTAATACGGCATTGTGTAGCAGGTGACAAAGGTAATATAGAGTTGTTTTGACCGGCTTTCTAAGCAGCTAAGTCTCATTCCTAAATTATTGATGGAAGCTCTTAATATCCGATATTCCATATTCACGGAGTTTTGCAAACTAATGTCATCTTCCCTTACATTCTGAATCTCAAGATTACACAGTGGCATTTATTGCTGCCGTTATCCATTATCTTATCCATGCTAGACGCTGCGCACTATTTGCGCATGTCAAATACATTTTTCCATCCTTTTCGTAACTTGCCGTTGCAGAGGAATCAAGACTTCGTCGGAACTCGCCGGACTTTTGGGTCAAATAAGAAATATGATAATTCCGACATATGAAATCGGACACTTTAAATGAAAACCGCATATCCTAATTGATCATGATTCATCCTAATTCGTCAGAATTCATCCCTAGGAATCAAAAAAATTTGTTTAGGCTGGTTTCCATATCATCTTAATTGGTCCTAATATGTTAGATACATTGGTGTGCACTTCTATTAATGGCTTAACTGTATTCAAATGATTTGAGTCAGTTGTTTTCTCTCCAAGTCCATGACCTCTGTTTAGGAATCATAGTTGGGGGTGGGAGAGTAAATGTGGACCTCATATTTTCCATAAAAAATACTTAGGGCTATGGAGCCAAATAAAGTGAAGGGGTCAAATATCCAGCTGACACCACAGTCTGGGCAAGAATGCAAATATTGGTGGTTGCGATTGCTTGTAAATTCAAAATATTTAGAAAATTTTGATCAAAAAGCACCTTTAGTTTGCTATTTATAAGCGATTCGCCTCGCCTTTCCTTTTTAGCTAGTTGAAGAATTTGAACACCTCCAGCTTCATCACTGAAAAGTGAAAAGATATTTAGGCCGCAATGCCTCATAGCATTTGTTGATATATCATCGAAGGGCAGCACACCGACTACCAAATGAACTGGTTTTTCTTCACATTTATGAGCTAATGTGCAGGATCGTCTCTTTCATTTATTTTCTTCAAAGCTGTATGTAAAAATAGGCCTTTTTTGAAAATGTGTGGCAACTCACGTATAAGTTTCTGTTGACATTGTCTAGTTTGAACACCAATAGCCTCTTTTTGATTCCTCCCCAAAGGCGTGTTATGTCATCGCGAAAACGGCTTATGGGGTTTTCATAGAAAATATCCATCGTAATTTGTTCCAGCTCTACGGTTGTGAAGGCTGGTTTTGATGTATCGCAATTCCGTTTTCATATATGCTAATTCGTCGGAATTGATCGGATTTCTTTTCAAATATGAAATACGATATTTCCCATATATGAAAATCGAAGACTTTAAATGAAAACCGCCCATCATAATCGATTGTAGATCATCCTAATTCGTTGGAATTCATCCCAAAGAATCAAGAAACTTTGTCTCATCCATAGAAATGGGACGAATTACGATCGACATTTTATCTGAAAACTGAATTCCAACAATTAGGGTCAACTGCAATAGAGAAGTCTCATTATGATTAGCTGAGCCTTAGTCTTAAGTGGTTTACCACGCAATATGAACAAACACATTTCGAGATGGCAGTGGAGATGAAGAAATTGATGGAAATTATTCGTTACTACCCAGTAATATACAATGGTTCATCGCGAGATTTTAAAAGATAGGTTGAAGAAAGAGAATTATTGGAAGTGCAGAAAATAAAAAGAAACCTTTAAAAATTTAGGTGTCTACGAAGGACCTCTAGCCCCCCCAAGCACCCTGCTAATGCCATCCCTGCCCCCAGCCTTCTCCACATAGCACCTCTGGTAGCGACATCTTTGCCCCCAGGAAGCAATTCGATGAATTGCCCTGGTTTGACCAACATATCATTTTATTTGCAAATGAATTCCGATGAAATGGGATGATTTGCGATATATATAAAAACCGAGTTTGTTTAGAAATCCGACGAATTACGATTGAATCAGGATTCCCGATTTTCATATGTTTGAGAGATGGTAGTTCATGAACTCCGACGAATTAGGACCAATTAAGATGATATGAAAACCAGCCTAAACAAATTTTTTTGATTCCTAGGGATGAATTCCGACGAATTAGGATGAATCATGATCAATTAGGACATGCGGTTTTCATTTAAAGTGTCCGATTTCATATGTCGGAATTATCATATTTCTTATTTGACCCAGAAGGCCGGCGAGTTCCGACGAAATAGGATATATAAAAATTGAATTGCGATATATGAAAGCCAGCCGTAGGAGTGAAAGAAACAAGAATCATGTTAGTTTTACCTATAAAGAGCTCCTTTGGGATATTCAAAACTATCTGAAAGTATGCTTACATAGAAAGTAACATTTTTATGCCCTGAGAGCAAAAGTTCATGTTTCCGTTTGTATTGAGCTGAACAATAATAGATTTATATTGGTGACTTCATTAGACTGTGCACATTATTTATCAATTCATTTTATCAGTTGACAAGATTATATGAATTCAATTTCAGTCTTCAAAGAGCAATGGAGTACAAAATGAAAGTGGGCATAAAATGTTCTCTATGATGGATTTCCCAAAAAAACATCTGCAGCGATACTCAATGGATTCTGATCAAAGACTGATACATTCCGAAGATGATTTGGGCAATACTAATGGGTTATTAACAGATCGAGATATTATTGAAGACTCAAATAATGCTGGAGTTAAAGCCATCGGAGGGGGTAGCAAAAAAAGGATAAATAGAACAGCAAAATATACATCTAAGAACAAAAAGCTTTCTCGGAATATAGCTCACAGAATGCAGAAACAAAAGCCAAGGGGTAATTCCACTCAAAAAGTTGTATCTATTCAAACAAACAGATTATCAAAGAATCAGCTTAAAGCACAACTGAAGTCTTCTTCCACACAACCAGATCTTTCCGAAGAGACATCTCCTAACCAACTCGAAATAGAACTATCACTTAGAAGAAATTCTCCAGCTCGGAATGGCAATAAAGTAGGAAAAACCCGAGCAATTCTCAAAAGCGTACAAAAATTACCATTCTTCTTCACCCAACAAGGTCAAAGTTTTCAAAAAAAGCTTCAAACACTTGATTCACTTCCAGAGAATTCAATAGTTCAGAGTACGCAAAGGAAAAACACATTGAGATCCCCTGAAGAAAGAGGCAGAGAAACCAGCGTAATGATTGAAAAACAGCTAAAATTACTGAAGAGACCTGATAGCAGATCTACACAAACAGTTGCTGAGCCAAATGAACATGATGTTTTCTTTTTCAAAGATGCCTTTGAATATGGTGCCAGGCTGCTTGCAAGAAAATTAGCCAGAGGGGTACAAAGAGAAAATGTTTTCAAAGAAGGTATCTTTACTGAAGTTCCTAATGAGCAAGCTATTCAGTTGCAAAATGATCTTGAGAAAATAAAGGCATCGGTTCAACAGAATTTGATTAGAGCAAATCAAAAGCAAATAGTCGAAAGCGTAAGAGATAGAAATAATCCTCTGGATTACAGAAGGATGGAGAAAGGACATAGGGTATTTACTTACATTGGAAAATTGACATATGCACCTATGACGAGGACGATAGGGACAAGTAACCAACCCATACCGAGTTTGGTTATTTTTTCATCTAATCGGGTCCAACCCAATCTCATTGATAATGGACAGCAGATATTTCCAGAGCCCCATTCAACTGGAAAGCTGTCTACAGAAATGGTTAGATCTGAAGAAGTCACTTTTGCTCATACTATGGTCAACCAGGTACAAGACCAAAAGTTGGCTTCCACAATTTCGACATCAACTGTACTAAATACCAAACCGATGTTTAGCCACCATTCTACAAAACCACGTCTGTCAAGCAAGTTCTTGAAAGAAAGTGCACCATCACTTCCATCCAAAAATTTGACTGCAGACCGAAAGAAATCTACAAACACAAGGCAAAAGAGCATTGTTACCAGAGGCAAATTTGCAAGTCAAAATTTTGGATTTGTTAGTAGAAATAAGGTTTTTGAGTTGCCTGAGTGGAAGCTACCACCATTCTACTACCGAAGACCATGCCCAAACAATGCTGATGTATTGTTCCGTAGTCATAATCACAAGGTATATGCAATTGACAACAACATGGTTTACATAATTGGGCAATATGGAGTTGAAGTTGGACCAATGCATTTACAGTTTGTGTGGCAAGAAGTGGAAAGTCCAATTAATGATGGTTATGTAAGGCAGACGGATCGTATTCTCTTTCTTTTCTTCGGATCCAAGTAAGTACTGCTTTTGTTTTTTGCAGCACATCCATTTCCATTATGAGTTAACACTGAAGACTATCAACCTTTGCTATGTATGTAATCTTTTTTGGACATTAGTCAAATAAGGTTGCATTGCTGTTGTCTTCAACCTATTCAGGAAGGCATGCTGATGCTAGCTAATGCGGCAAATACTCTACAATTATATAATCTTGCGGAAGGCGGAGTGCCAAAGGAGTATTGAATGGGGGTGTAGCAGAGAACGTTCAATGATAGGCTGATAAATCTCAACAAATTGCCGACAAGTGTTGATGTCAGTCTTTGCCGACAAATCAAAGAATTACTGACAAGATAAATTATGACATTCAGCTTCAGCATGAAGTAGAAGTTGACCAACCCGCACAGCCCTTAACTCAGCACGCCCCTACCAGCTATTATGCTATATTGCAGGCATGTCAAGCAAGTATACTGTTGCATGCATGGATAATACACTATTCTACCACCTTTGCGATTTAGAAGCCATAGAAACTTCAAGTACCCATCGCTTTGCAATCATAATACTAGCATATAATTGGAAACAGTGGTGATTTCTAAAAATTTTAACAAGGGAGGCTCTAGGCACAAGCACACCTATAGTTTGGGTGTGGCCCAGCTACAACAACGCCCATATTTTCAAAGATGGGAACATGATAATTGAGTTTAATACTGATATAGTATAATCAACAATAAGAAGTGCCTTAACAACCATATAGCAGTGCACAATTGAACATAGCACTTTTAAAGCAAAGCCAATAGACTGAAAAGCCAAGCCAATACAAGAGTTTTGGGGGGCTGAGCCCCCAAAATGAACAGAAATTTTAACAAGGGGGATCCGCCCCCCTGAGCCCCCTAGAAATCACCCCTGGTTGGAAACCGGCAAATTTTTGTAGCCACTTGCAGCTACCCTATTTCTCAAAGGAGCTTTGACTGCTTATGTAATTGTGTATTTTGCAACTGATGCATATGTCGGTCAATCACATCTAGTAAATTGGAAACTAACAAAAGAACACAATGTTCACCTTTGTTGGTTTAATTTTGTTGCAAATTTATGAAAAATGTCCTGAGTTAGAGTTAGTAACTATAGTAGTACATAATTTCCAGTAATTATTGAGAACTTTTGCTTTATAATTCAATGCCATAAATCCATTTTTAATCTCTACTAAGGTCATAATTGACAGGACTAGCTCCTGTAAAATTTTGTCACAGTTCACCAGTAGGTGTCTTGAGCTTCTGGGGGAACAAAAGTGACTCAATATTGAAGGTTTTAAACGGAATTAAATAGCAATTATGGTCGAATTTTCACTTTGCCTTTATGCATCTACTGTACCTATACAGTCTTTGAGCATACATCGTCAAGTCTTAATTGCATATATTCCATAGAACGTTATTTATAGCTTCTAAATCATAAAATATGCCAGGCTGGAAAGCTTGTTTATTGTGTGGCCAAATCCACTCTGAGGAATTGTGCACTCTTTCAATAGATTTCGGAATATGTTTACATGAAATTGATAACGATTGTGAAATAGTTAGTTATGGTGGTACTTATACACGTTTCTCAAATATATTAAGGAATAATAAAAGTCCTAGAAGGGACATGGAACGCAAATATTTCATTTTATCGAGATTTCACTGTAAAATTATTGACATCATTCCATTCCATAATCTGCAATGATTGCATTGATCGTAGAATGGAACATTGCAATGATTGGAAAAGTGATCATTTTGCATATTTGGTGGCTCCTATGTGAAGAAAATGAAAAATGCCAAACAATTGCCTTTATTACTAACTATTTTCGAGCTGCTTGCAACGATTTTGTCACTATTATTGATAACTTCCTTTGCAAGCAAAATCTGAATGCTACAAAGATCAGGTAGAAGAATGTTGGAAGCATTCCAGATAATGCTAACACCGACTATGAGTTTTGAAATTTCGGTAATTGCTGTTATATGTGGCTTTTGCGGTTCTTGTGGTTTTTGCGGTTCTTGTGGGTTTTGCGGTTCTTTTGGCTTTTGTGGTTAACTCACTGCGGCTCATAACAGTGCATTGCAGAAGAATGTGAGAAGAGAGACAACGCATGTGGCAGTACTTGGGGGTCGTATCTTTTGTAATATTTCATTTTTGTCATTTCAATTCCATTCTACCATTGAAGCTAGCTATCCAGTGCCTCTAACGTTGCAACGTTTCCTGGTCGCAGTGTGAAAGGGGTTGGCATAGCTTGGCTGATTAAGTGCATAACTAACTGGTGGCCCTGACGTTGCAACACTTTCTGGATGCAGTGTGACAGGGGTCTGTTAGCATGCATGACTATTCTTGTCTAAAGTATGCATAACTAGCTGGTGGCCCTGACGTTGCAACACTCTTGGTTGCAGTATGAAGGGGGTCTGCTAGCATGCCTAACTACCATAATCTGCATTATGCATAACTAGCTGGTGGCCCTGACGTTGCAACAATTCTTGGTTGCAGTGTGAAAGGGGTCTGCTAGCATGCATTACCTATTAACTACATCTAGACAAAACACAATTATGTACAATCAAGATGCAAGTGCCACCCTAGGGGTGGCCATGACCGACATCGTGTCTCGGATAAGTGTCCTTTGTTCATTGCTTCTCATCGTTTGAAAGTCTTCTGTTCTAGTTGTCTGTATTCAGATTGTTCTCTGATCTGCCTTCCTGACCATACCATGATTCAATGTGCTGCTGGAAGTGGCACTGGTACGGAAATTATAAAGAGAGGGCAGGGGTAGGCCCCTATCCAAGGGATAGCAAGAAGGCAGCAGTGGAATTGACTAAAAGGAGTTGTGGATACAACCCCGTGAGGGTACGTATAGGGTGGGATGGGAAGGGATATCAAATCAGGTTGAAACTCTCAGAGATTCCCTCATTAACTATCCTGAGGAACTTTCATACCATGATTAATGCTAAGAGGAAGTAAAAGATGGACAATATGGATTACTCTCCTTCTGTGTTAACCGCAGATACCCGGGTATCTGTCCAATTAACTCAGTGCGGCTCGTAACAGTGCATTGCAGAAGAATGTGAGAAGAGAGACGACGCATGTGGCTGGTGGCCCTGACGTTGCAACAATTCTTGGCTGCAGTGTGAAAGGGGTCTGCTAGCATGCATTACCTATTAACTACATCTAGACAAAACAAAACACAATTATGTACAATCAAGATGCAAGTGCCACCCTAGGGGTGGCCATGACCACCAAAGTACCGCCCAAGTCTACCACATGCCAGGAAGGAGGGTGCACTAAGGCTGGACTGTTTGCTAGTGCATGGAGAGGGAAATGCTCATTCAAATTACACCAGAGGTCATTTCCTATCACATAACTGACTTGTAATAAACACAGAGGGATGGTGTTAGCCTAGGGCAATATAGATGGACTGAGGTGCCTTAGTAGGGAAGGAGGGGACTACTTTTAAGTTGAGCACATTGTTGTTCTTGAGGTGAAATGGAGCCTCTAGACTGTGACCAGAATGAACACCAACCATGTATCCAATGTTATTTTTCAAATTATCAACTTGACAGTATCCTTATGCTGTGATACCATTTACAGAAGGAGTTAAGTATTAACTTCAGTAATTGACATACTTCTGCAATAACTTGATTATTCTATTTCATCGCATTCTAGATATGACTGAGCCATTTCTGGTGTACTGTCCTGTTTAATGCACATTGTTGATAGTAGAATCTGGGCTGGGTCAAGAGCTGACCCAGTATAAGCAGATGAGTTTGTAATTAGTGGTGATATGCTGATAAATATAACAGTCATATAGAGGCTGTTTTGATAGGTGTCAAGAAATATCCTGTGTGCCCATCTTGCACAGCAGAGTACTTGTGGGGTTTGATGGAAAGAGGTTGGAGCTCCTGACATTGCTGTTGGAATTAATATGTTCTTGAAGACGCAACTGCCATTCTTTACCTTGGCAAGGGACCTTAACTGTATGCCAAAACTGCTACATTGTGGGTCCTTGCGAAAACATAATAGAGGCATAGATAAGATTCAAGGACTGTGCATGAAATGAGGTGAAGAAACCAAGAATCAGAGGCTAGACTGATACAACCTGGGCAGTAACCATCAATCTTGAACAGATGTTGTAGACATTGGTTGTTGGATGCATGCTTGTTGATTTATATCATACGCTTTACCCAGATAGGATGGTTACAGTAGAATTTGTAAGTGTAGTCCTGTGCTAAGTGGCTTCTTTTTGCAATATCAGTCAGAAGTAAATAATCTATTTGTGTAGATGTGCCTTACCATAAATAGGACCTCTCTATAACAGGACTGCAGTGCACAGGAACTTTTCACCCCCTGGTGGGGAAACCCGTTAAACTCTTTCCCTCTTGATTAGGTGGAATAGGGAAGTGTGGCATGCCATGCAAGGAACCTGCCTGTGCTGACATTAATGGAATACTTGCTGCTAAGGGGGGGCAACTGGCCTGTGCTAGAAAGGTGA
The DNA here is from genome assembly GCA_018155075.1 of Cassiopea andromeda. Taxonomy (NCBI): domain Eukaryota; kingdom Metazoa; phylum Cnidaria; class Scyphozoa; order Rhizostomeae; family Cassiopeidae; genus Cassiopea; species Cassiopea andromeda. The sequence continues at coordinate 236,850 of WIPJ01002184.1, read as the reverse complement.
AAAGGCACAAACTTCTGACAGTAATTTTAGCTGAGGCCTTGCACTTCACCTTACGCTGCCCATATATAATAAGATGTTTTAATGTAATGTGTACTGTCATAAAATGTACCATCATAAAATGTACCCTCATAACAATACTTTCATAACAAGTACTGACATACTATGTACCATCACAACATAAAATCATTGTAAATTCAATAACATAGATGCATTGTCATAACATATACCAGCACTTAAGATGGCATCCATGCTGCATTTAGCCTACCTACCAAAGACATACACACCCCCTGAAAATAAATGTCTTATGGCCTATACTGCTATTAAGGAAGACCACTGCTTCATAACATGCTAGAGTCCTACAAAAAATGTGCAAATCCTGTACAAATTGATGGGGGGGGGGGTAAATGAGCCCTAGTATATCATAACTTGATAACCATTATGAATTATGTGATATGCATATCTAGGTGGAAGTGAGTCAGCAGCTCTATTTAAATATATTAACTGTACTGCAATTCTTCTGATAACAGAAGGTGTGACGATCATGAACCTTAAAATATGCAAATCAATTGTCCAGCCTGGAAATGACAGGTAACTGACTAAATATGTAGTAACAGGGGACCTCAGGTAGATGGTCAAAATATTTAAAGCCGATCATGGTGAGCAGACAACCACTAGGGAGGGGGGTTCAACAGTATTCGGGAGCAAGAACAAAATTTGCTTTCTGGCTTTATTCTCCCATACAAATGGCATTTGTGGCTGCAATTATGATACAAAAGACGTAAAACAACCATGGAACCTGTAATGGCCTATCTAATTTGGTAACTAAATTGACCTCAATAGAATAGGAACCAGAAGAATTTTGGAACCTAGAACCTCTATGATGAAAAAGCATCATTCTTGTAATCCAGCGTCACCCTCTCTATGCCTCATTGATCTAAGCATCATTTTCTCTATATATTCTTATGCTGCTCATATTCATTGCAGTAATATGTGATCAAAGTACTAATTAACAACCGTGCAGTATGTGATAGCCTACCTAAAATGTGTATTTCAATTGATATTATTAGACCATAAACCAGCAGACTCATTGACCTCATAACCTTTTGATGAATTAGCATCATTCTCATCCAATTAATCTCTAAATGCTTCTTATACGACAGTGTACTACATTTGACATTAGATTTGTGGAGATTGACTAACTAACAGCAAAGAACTGACGCTGAGCACGCTGTCTACAGATCTGGCACGCAAGCAGAGGGTGGGATACGAAAGCAAAGCTTCTTATGCTGGATGCAATGGTAATAAAATTCTGAGAAGCACGTTTAACATAGCGATGTTGATGGGCAACGAAATACGGAAAAGACCTCTACTATTGGCAAAATTGGCTAAATGGCGAACACCATCCACTGACGATATCTAGGGAATTTTTGCATTCTGTAATTCACTGGACATAGGCGGGAACTTGAAATCCTGCTGGGATGGTACGATGCATGCGTGCTCCAGTAGGGCGTATCAGGGTGATGTTCGTTTCAGCTTGCATTGGTAACAGCTCCGTTGGTAGGAAGATGAATGGGATCCGATATCGCAGTTTGGACTATCCAATGTCAACAAATACATATGAATCATCCATCGAAGAAACGAATAGAACACCATTTCCAACATCAGTTATCAACATTAGGCCATATGTCAGACTACAACTGTTCGATCAGCCAATACAACAGCACTATCGAAGAGTAACAATACTCCTGAGATTAATAACACCACTTTCCAAAATTTCTCTACAGCTTTCTGTAATATCCAGATTGTAACAGCTCCATCAAATCAGGTTGAAACTCTCTGAGATTCCCTCATTAACTGTCCTGAAGAAATTTCATACCATGATTAATGCTAAGAGGAAGTAGAACATGGACAATATGGATTACTCGCCTTCTGCGTTAACCGCAGATACCCGGGTATCTGTCCAATTCTTGTCGTTTTTGTGGTTCTTTTTGCGTTCATAAAATTTCATTTGCAACGTACTATTTAAGTATGAAATGTTGAGAGTGTTATAGGTCTAGACTGGCGGAAAACAGCTTTTGGATCAAAGAGTTATATATACAAAACTTTGGTACTCATCAACAGGACTGCAGTCGTTGCAGTATAAAAGATGCAGATTACTTAGAAGATGGTGCATGTGTGTTCAAGTTGACTGACCAGTTCTGGCCAAGTAGGATACTTCTGAAGCCTGAATAAATGTTGATATTGATAGGCGCTCTTCTTGTAAAAAATTTTATCACTAATAGAGGGTAACTGCAAAAGAACAAAATGAGTTAGGAATCAAAGAAAGGCAAAATTTCCAAGAAGATGGCAATGGCATATTTCAGAAAGCTTTGAAACAACTCTGAGAATTTTGGAAGTAAGTAACAATTTTGAACTACAAAACGTTACTTCTTCAAACTACGACGGACTCGATAAAATGTTCGTGAAACATTTCACAACCAGTTTCCAGATTCCTATTCTAATGACACTTGGAATAATTATGTTCTGGACTGAAATTCAATCAATAAACTGATTTACACAATGCCATACTTATCTATGTTAAAAGTAGTCTGAAGTATGTATCTAATTTGGAAGGAATTCTGTCCAATTTTAGTGAGTTTTGTCTGAAGTTGGTTTTGCGGTTTTTGCAATTGTTAATGTGCTTTTTTGCGGTTTTGCGGTTTTTTGACGGTTTTTGGTGTTTGCAGTTTTGCACTGTTCAATACTAATACCAGAACTTTCACTGCAATAGAAGCATTAAGATTCATTGTTTCTTAATTCATAAGGATAAAGCTGTTCTAGTGAAGATGATGTAAGTGATGAACCAGGTGAACATTTCTATTAATATGTTAAAATTAGACAAGCATGAGCAGGGGCTGGGAGTGCAGCCCCCACTTTTTTGCTAATGTATTATGCCAAGACAAAAATTGTGGATGAAATTGGAAGTTAGGCTTTCCTTATTCGTTTAAAGGATTAATTTAACTCCAAAAAGTACCAGTGACTCACTCGAAGGGTCTATGGGAGGTAAATATAACAAGCTTTTTCAAAGATTTGTGCTATAGATAAAAATATCAAAATATTTCAAGGTAGAGAGCTGGTCTGTGTTCTTGGTAACCTAACAGAAAAACTTGTTTCATTGCTCTCAAAACTTTGGGCAATGTGTGAGGACTCATCGAGTGGCATTGAAGCTTAAAAGACTGAGAATTTTATAGATATATCATTGGATTCAGAATCTTTACAGAATAGGAAAAGTTCCGCTTACCTTTCACCAACATATCACCCAGCATGTCCTTAAAATCTATAGGGCCTGGTTCTCAACATTTTTTAAGGGCTTCATTCTTAGCTCCTATTTCCATTCCACTGCCACTTAATCAAAAGTCCACCGGCCAATCTGTAAGCAATGAAACAGCCAAAGCAGTGCACATGCAATGCACATACAAGTCTATTAAGTCAGATTGCCCAGGCGCAAAATGCACAAGCAAGTATGGAAGGGTAAATTTCTTCCCTATTTACTTGTACAGAAGCCTTGTGATGCATTTTATTGATTTTTTGCTTTCTTAAAGTAAACTCGAGTTAATTTTTTTGACATATACTTTCGCAAGACAAGAATAAATGTCGATGTGCTTTAATTTGCCCTACCCCTATTTCATGAGAAGTATATTTGCTAAGTGTGCATATGGGGCAGAGCCCTACCCCCAATAAATTTAGGATCTAACTTAGTTGCTGGTTTCGAACTTTGCAAGCTTATAAAAGTATGGCTAATAATGAAAGAATGTTTCAAGTTTATAGTTGGTTCCATTTAGCAAACATTCTCTCACCTTCGCACTACTCTGCCTGTTAGATAAGCCAAAGTATCTGCCAAGCAAGATAGACACATATGGATATAAATATTGCATTCAAAGCAATATGATGACTCAGAGCCACATGGCATTAAGAAAACACACATGGGTCTGGAAAAGCTGTTCCACTGTGTAATCTATGCTAAGTGCATGAGTCTGCTGAGTAGACAGCAAACAATCAGCTAATTCGATGATTTTTTATCCTTGGGAGTGTCACTTTCCCGCACCCCATAGTGCTTCCTCTTGAATATCCACTTGCTACGCTAATGAACTCAGTATATTAAACTCATTGAGAATGTTTTATCTTTTAAGGAGTGTGCCCACCAGTAATCTTTGCTTTTCAGCTGTTTATAAGTTTGCGTATAGTAATAGCCAGGCTACTTATCAAGATACAAGATCATACCATTTCATCGTTTGTTATAGAGATAAGTTAGAGTCTAACAAGAAAAGAAAGGAATTAAAGGCATTTATTGGTCCATAAGGGATCGTGTTCAAGACACTGTGGTTATAGAGCCACTATCGAAAACGTTTGTATTTTAGATAACGGCAGTAATGAACTGGATTTGTTTATTCATGAAATTTGCTTATACTAAGGGATCGCCACGTACTTGATCATCAAAATTTTTCAATATCCCTACGGTGTTTCCAAACCCAATGCAATTATTTTTTACGATTTTCCTCACTTTGTCGTGATATATTTCCTTATTTACACATTTCCAACATGACTACTGAGCAACAAACACTCGTTTACTGACCATCACCAGTTTTCTGATCATCAGCCGTTTGTCTCTTTTTTAACCCTTATTTTATCTTTTTGTATTAGCTGGAGATGGCACAAGCTCGCCCCGAAATGTACTAATTTCCTGTTAAGTAGGAGCTTTGCCAACTTATATGGATATGTCGACAATTTGAAGATGAATGATAACTTGTAACCATGGCTGTTCTCTTTGTTTTATTATTATGAGCTGCCTTACTTTGGCACAAATAGGTTTCTTATAAAAGTCTTCTTGTTATTATTAAAGTTGTTGAATTATCTTGGCATGGCTACTTTGTGTTCTGTTCTTAAGGCCACAAAATACAATATGGAAAATTGGAAAGCTATACTTAGCTTTGATTCACTTAAAATAATTTTGTCGGCAAGACCGCGTTGCTGTTACGAGTATCGAAGGATGAGTTCTATGAAACAGGCTCTACCTTCTTTAAATTTACAGCATGGAAATATATCGCAAATTTTCGGAGGTGGGAACAACAAGTTAAATTGTATAATAACCCATTGGTCATGGAAATAAGTCAAAGCATGAGCAGGCAGACCTGATTCTTCATTGTGCGGGAAAAGATGCGCTAGAAGTTTACAACACATTTAAGTGGTTTGAAATCGAAGCTTCAGGATCTTTAGGATAATGGTCAGTACCTGTGGTTCAACCTAAGGACGACCCTAAGGAAATTCTTAAGAAATTTTACGATTATTGTAATCGTCGTAAGAATGTTTTGTACAAAAGATTTAAATTTTGGACAGCAAAGGTGGCATATTCGTTTAACAAATTCATGACAGAACTTCGTATCCAAGCAAAGCAAACGCGTGCGACTTTACGGCATCGGATAAAATGATACGAGACTAAATTGCTTTCAGCATAAACGATGTGCCTCTTCATGAACGTCTGTCAGGAGAACCAAAGATTACCCTTGTCAAAGCAATTACTATATGCAAAACTGCGGAAATATCCCAAAACAACTGGAAGTTATGCAACACAGCACAGAGAAAAAGAATGTCCATTACAAATTGGATGCTGGAGCAGAAGCTAATGTGATCTCCTTAAAGATGCTGAATTCATTGAAGATACCAACTAGGAATACTGAACCAACCATGACAAAGTTAAGAGCATTTGGAGGTAAATGATTGCACCAATTGGAAAAGTAATTCTAGCAATGTAGTGAAAACTGAACTTGTTTTTCCTCCTTTTGTTTACCACACTTATTGTGAATAATTTACACTCTCTTTTCAATTTTCTATTGAGTTTATATTAGCATTACAATGATTTACCAAATTACTTCGTAGTTGTGCAAATTAGCGTAACATTGTTCAGTTTAGCTCATATTGGTTCATTACAGCTTTTAAAAGGTCTTACTACTATGAAATTGATATTATAACAATTTAATCAACCAAAAACTTTTAAGATGAGCAAAGTGCTGAAGCCGATGCGACTGGACGCTGATCCCAACTCACTCAATGCTGAAAGACAATGGAAGCACTGGAAAAGAACTGTTGATAATTTCATTGCTGAATGTGGAGATGCAGCCCCAAACAGATTTCGTTTCATTTTCAATTTTCTTTCTATAGAAGTTTTTGAGTATGTTGAAGAATGTGCAACATATGATACAGTTATTGAAACTCTTGAAAGACTGTATCTGAAAATGCCAAACACGGTTTTTGCACGTCATTAACTCGCTACTCGAAAAAAAGACAGGTGAGTCGCTCGATGAACTTTTTGAAGAGCTAAAGAAATTAAGTAAGCACTACATTTTTAGTGCAGTTACAGTGAAGTCTACCGATCTGAGATGTTATGATGCAGAGAAGGTATTTTAGAATGTATGGGAAGAAAAATAGCGTATCGTTACATATGCGACTGGACACTGATCCCAACTCACCTAATGCTGCAAGACAATGGAAGCACTGGACAAGAACTTTTGATAATTTCATTGCTGAATTTGGAGATGCAGCCCCAAATAGAATCTTTAATATCTGGTCACTGCAATGTAACTATTGCGGTGAATGGGAGGAAATATCAGAAGTTCAGATTAGATGTTGTACGAAATCTTTGTAGTGATGTTATTCTAGGGCATGAGTTTTAGAAGCAGCATAAGCATCTTATTTTTTCCTATGGAGGAAGTAAGGAAGACTTAATCGTCACAAGCCTTTTCCCGAAATCAGCCGCTGCATTTGAAGTGAAGCACACCCATCCTCATTTGACTTCTGTTGCTCATGTAGCTGATGTTGATCCACCAACTTTGTTTAAAAGTGTACCTGACAAAGTGAAACCTATTGCTACTAAGTCAAGGTTTTTTAATAAAGTTGATAGAGCTTTTATTCAAGATGAAATTTCTTCCTTATTAGCAGCAGGCTCGATCAAGCGAACTGACTCACCATGGCGAGCTCAAGTTATGATAGCCCGAGATGAGTTTCTACGTCATAAGAAGAGAATGTGCATAGACTATTCTCAGACTGTAAATTTATTTACAGAGTTGGATGCATATCCATTGCCACACATTGATTAAATAATCAATAAGCTTTCAAAATACAGGCTATTCTCTACCTTTGATCTCAAGAGCGCTTATCATCAGATACCTCTTCGACAAACTGAGACAAAATTTACAGCTTTTGAGGCACTAGGTGCTCTATATGAGTTTGTACTACCATTTGGAGTGACTAATGGATTTCCTGCTTTTCAGAGGATTATAGATAATGTAATCACTCAAGAGAGTTCAAAGGAGACTTTTCCTTATCTAGATTATGTTTCTGTATCTGGTGTCGATCAAACAGATCATGGTAGAAATGTAGCTGCTTTTCTCGAATTGACTAAACGTCGAAATATAAACCTCAATGCATCAAAGACTGTTCACTCAGCTCCTGTCATTGACATACTTGGATACAGAATTAGTCACATTAGCATACAACCAGATCCTGAACGATTACAGCCGCTGCAGGAATACCCACCTCCTTCAAATGCCTCATTTCTACGTAGAGCTATAGGTATGTTTGCATGCTATGCCAGATGGATTCCACAGTTTTCAGATAAGATTTGTCCATTAACTGACACTGTATCATTTCCACTTGATCAAAAAGCTCTTGCTTTTCTTAATGCTTTAAAGGATGAACATGCAAGAGTTGCCTTATCTCCAAGTAATGAAGACATTCCTTTTGTTGTGGAATGTGATGCGTCTGATGTTGCAATTTCCGCATCTCTGAATCAGACTGGGAGGCCTGTCGCGTTTTTATCTAAAATGTTGTCGGGTGCTGAGCTAAATTATCCTGCTGTAGAAAAGGAGGCTTTGTCTATCATTGAATCTGTTAGGAAATGGAGTAATTTACTATCTCGTCAACCATTTACTCTTATAACAGATTAGCGATCCGTCTCTTTCCTGTTTGATAACAGAAAACGTTCAAAAATTAAGAATAGTGAAATACGGTCTTGGCGAATGGAGCTAGCAGAATTCTGTTATACTATTCAGTACAGGGAAGGACAGAGCAATACTGTCCCAGATTTCTTCACTCGTGCTTACTGTGCTACAGCTGCTACAAGTCCAGAAGATATTCATGCTCAGTTATGTCATCCAGGTGTTACTCGTCTTCTGCATTTTGTGAAAGCCAAGAACCTGCCATTTTCCACTCAAGACATGCAAAATGTATGCTCTCATTGTCGTATTTGTGCTGAATTGAAGCCAAAATTTATTAGAATCAGAGCAATAGTCTAATCAAAGCAACTTATCCTATGGAACGATTCAGTATAGACTTTAAGAGACCTATGCCATCTACATCAAAGAACAAGTGCTCATTAACAGTAATTGATGAATACTCTCGTTTTCCATTTGTCATTCCTTACCCCAATATTTCTACTGACAGAGTTGTGAAATTCTTGGAAGTGATATTTTCTCTATGTCGGATGCCAGAATTCATACACTCTGATCGTGGCTCCTCTTTCGTGTCTGTAGAACTTTCTAACTATTTTAGAAACCAAACCAGTAGCCATAGCACCCCTGATCGTCCTACAGGAAAGTCACAAGTTGAAAGACTTAATGGAATTTTATGGAAAGCCATCAGGCGCGCTTTAGCCTCTGCAAAATTACCTATTGAACAGTGGGAGAGTGCTTCCCGGTTCAGTCCTATTGAGGAAGTTCGTATGTTCTAACAAGCAAGATGATTTAGTGGAAGAAGTGGAACTGACCCATGTAAATCCAACGTATGCGCACATTCGATATAAAGATGGTCGTGAGACAGCACTTGCTCTTAGCGATCTTGCGCCCTGTCCCAGGAATGCTTCGAATATTGAACATTCAGAATTAAAGTTGACAAAGAATTGAGTAGTGACAGTCAATCCAGCCAATCATAAACCATTGACATCCCTGCTACGTCAAACACTGAGAACGACAATAAAGAGAATGCTAAACTAGTGGAGAAGTATTGCCGCTCTACTCGATTGTGGAGAAGACCTGAGAGATATGGTTTTCAAGATGACTGATTTTCTCTACCGGGGAAGAATGTGGTGAAATCTGAACTTTTTTTTCCTCCTTGTGTTTACCACACTTATTATGAATACTTTACACTCTCTTTTCACTTTTTTATTGAGTTTATATTAGCATTACAATGATTTACCAATTTAGTTTGTAGTTGTGCAAATTAGCGTAAAGTGATTTAGTTCAGCTCGTTTTTGGTTGATTAAAGCCTTTAATAGGTCTCACTACTATGAAATTGATATTATGACAGGCAGTAGGTAAAGAAAAACACAATTTGACATTTCACATAATACCTTCAAATTATTGCATGATATTAGGAAAGAGTACAAGTGAAGATCTTCGATATGTTAAGCGTGTCAGTGTTATGGTAAATAAAAGCACAAAGGAAGACGTTTTGGAAAGATATAAAGATGTATTTGAAGGTCTTGGCACTTTTTCAGCACCTTATCAGATATAGCTAAAGGCAGATGCAAGACCAGCAATTTGAGCGGCAAGGACAGTTCTATTTCCAAAGCAGGCTAAGTTAAAAGAACTCTTAGGTAAATGGCAGCTCAAGGAATTATAGTAGATGTTGATCAACCAACTGATTGGGTTAGCAATTTAGTTTTTATGGAGAAACCTGATGGAACAATGAGAAAATTTTTGGATCCTAAACCATTGTAAGAGGCGATAAAGAGAGAGCATCACAAATTACCTACGGCAGAGGATGCTTATTCAAAGTTGGCAAACAAGAAGATTTTTGCACTGTAATAGATGAGAGACATGCATTTTGGCAAGTTCTACTTCCAGAAGATTCTTCGTCATATTTTTGCACATTCCACTCCCTCTGGGGTAGAAAATGTTTTGTAAGAATGCGATTTGGAATTTGTAGTGCACGTGCAGTTATGTAAAAGAGAATCTCATCAATGTTGGTGATTTGCTAGATGTTCATGTTACAGCAGATATAATAATAGCAGCAAAGAATAAAGAGGAACATTATAAAATATTTGGTAAAGTCTTAGACAGAGATAGAAGTCAAGTAATCAAATTCAAAAGAGAGAAAATTCAGTACAAAGGCAACGAAGTGAAATATATTGGTGGCATAATCAGTGCAGATGGAATGAAATCAGATCCAGTAAAGATCAATGCTATTGTCAATATGCAAAGACCTAACAGTTCAGAATTGCTAAGGAGATTTCTACGATTGGGTAAAAATCTTTCACAGTATCTTCCTGGAGAGAGCGATATTACAGCTCCATTAAGAGATTTGTTGACAGAGAAAGCATGGAAGTGGCTAGAGAAACATGAATTCCGTTCCTATGAAGAAGCTAGTTTCACAGTTTTATGATGTTAGTAAGGACATTGTAGTTCAAGCGGATAGTTACTGGTCTAGGGGAAGTTCTAATTCAGGATGGAACACTAACTGCATATGCTTCAAGAGCCCTCACAAGGACAATGTAATTATGCACAGATATAGAAAGAACTTCTAAGTAGTGTTTATGCAATGAGAAAGTTTGAGAAGTACATATTAGGAAAAAAGTTTTTGTTGAGAATGATCATAAGCCATTAGAAATAATACTAGGAAAGCCTGTATTCAAAACTAGTCCATGTCTTGATAGGATGATGTAGCAGTTGCAAAAGTAAGACAATAAGGTAGAGTACATACCAGGAAAGTTAATGTACATTCCAGATACACTCAGCAGAGCCTATCAGGCAGTTTCAGATGATGCAGATTTAGAGCTTCAAGAGAAAAAACAGAGATTATGGTGCATTCACTGCTTAAAGGTTTGCCAGTGAGTTCAACAAAGATGGATCAGTTTAAAAAAGAAAATGATCCAGAGAAGAAGTGTTCCAGAAAATGATCCAGAAAAAGAAAAGAAGAAGTGATCCAGAGTGCTAGCAATACATAATCAAGTTAAAAAAAGATGGCCCTTACGTAAAGCAGAGGTTCCTCATCTAGCAAAGCCAATTTGTAATCTTAAAGATGAAATACATTTTGCAGATAGGGTAGCATGTATAGGACAGTGGTTAATAGCTCCAAAGAATATGTGAAAAGAAATGTTAGAAAGAATATATGAATATCATCTGGCTGAAGAGAAATGTAAAGCTAGAGCTAGAGGTACATTTTATTGCCCAAGAGTGAATATAGAGATATTAGAGATGGTATCAAAATGTTCTGTATGCCTATAGTTCAGGCAGGGAAGCAAAAAAGAGCCAATTATTGCAATTGAGGCAAAAGCACGCCCTTCTGCAAAAGTTGGGTTAGATTTACTTTATTGTGGAGGGAAGGACTACTTAATTATAGTTGATTACTATTCAAAACATCCTGAGATATCACATCTAGAGAAAAAGCCTGCACCATGTGTTGTTTTACATCTAAAGTTTGTTTCTCTAAGACATGGAATACCAGAAAAATTAATTGCAGACAATAATCCATTCAACAGTAAAGATTGTGAGAGATTTTGAAAGACTATTAGTTCAATATCACAACATGTCTCCACATTATCACCAGAGCGATGTCTTGGCAGAAAGATCTGTAAGTAAAATAAAATCAATGTTAAAGAAAGCAAACAAAGAAAAGAAAGATCCATATGTTGTACTGATGGAGTATAGAAACACACCAGTACTTCTTATGAGCAGGCTTACGAGAACTATAATACCAGTAAGTCCAGATTTATTAAAGCCTTAAGTTGTTACAAATACTGATCTACTATTAAGACAAAGAGAGAAAAATCAAGAGAGATATTACAACAAAGGATCTAGAGTGCTTCCTGAACTGAAAGAAGGCCAAACAGTTGTAATCCAAACAGATCCAAGGCGGCCATGGGTACAAGGTCCCATTGAAAATAAATTGGACAAAGATGATATGAAGTAAAAACTGAGAAAGGCACCATGAGACGCAATAGAAGACATATAATTTCAAAAGGAAAAGAACAATTATCTCATGTAATAGATATTTAGGAAGTACCAGCTCATGATGAACAATCTTGATAAATGTACCAAATAAAGGAATGCCGCAGGAGATTTGAAAACAAGTAAAAACAGAGGTACCTCCGACAAGAACTCGAATCCCTGTAAGCCAAAGTTCAAGACAAGTGCGACAACATCATTGTTGAAGGAAAGGACTATGATAAATAAATTGAAGGACTTTGTGCAAGAAATCAAAGAACTTTGTAGAATAAACTAAAATACTGAAAGACTTGGAATATATTGTTGTTATGAAAAAGGGAGATGCTGTATTATTATGAGCTGCATCGTTTTGGCACAAATTGGTTTCTTATAAATGTCTTCCTGTTATTATTGAAGTTGTTGAATTAACGTCGCGCGGTTATTTTGTATTCTGTTCTTAAGACCCCAAAGCATAACATTCTTTGATATAGCTCTGTAGTCATGAAATTCGTCGCTCCTCTCAATCTCAAAGTCATAAATATGTAGACTCCCTAGCTGTCTTTCTAAACGATTATGAAACTGCTCATATCAATTGCATGAAAGATCTACAAATACAGTAGACGGTCTATATGGCGAGCTCCCGATATAGCAAGTATCTCTTGTTGACAATTGATAACAAACTAGCAAAATACGCATACAGAGATGACACCTCTCAATTTAAGGAGTTGTTAGAAAAGGAAATTTCGGTATCTATTCATCAGAAAAGCAAAAATTTGCTGACGATTGTATGCTAAAAAACCCCAAAAATCGAGTGAATCCTCTGTTCATGATGGAAAATTTTTGACAAAATGCTAGTATCCTTTCAGCCAAAAGCACGAGTAAACTAAATCTACCGAAAGTGAGATCCACATATTACCGTACAGATACAACTGATACAGAGTAAAGTTTATGGGTAAAAGAGCATAGAAAAAACTTTCATTTTTTCCATAGATACTTTTCTTCTTCATTTTTAAATCTTGTAAATAGTTGGCCTAAGTTTGCCTTATCTTAGCAACATTAAATAGCCAACTGTAATTTAAAGAGTTTATTTTGTTTATATTCCTTGTCGTTTCACTCCAACAAGCTTTGTAGACCCTTCATATGTAACGAAAATTCTGTTTGTGAACTCTTGATCTTACAAACCAAATATATTCTCCCAACAAATCAAACTACCTCGATCGATATAACGAGCGAAATGCACTCAGCACTTCATAACTGCTTTACAGAAATAAGAGGCCAATTTTCATATAGCAACGTTTAAACTGTTTAGAAGGCATTGTTCAAGTGAAGTAACTTGGGAGTTAAAGAAATTGCAGTTTGTAAAGGCTATAACACATGAAAATTTTTGCTCATCAGTCTTTTTCTACCAGTGTATATCACAGATAGAACTGAAGGGTCAGCATCTTCTGCAGTTTGACTGAAAATTTAAGCATGTACAACTTTGAGAAATGCTTGAATTTTGTAGCTTTCCACTAGAAAAACGTCAGAACTATTGAATGATAAACGAAAGATAATTGAGCATTTTTAAAGGCATAGTTTGTATTTTAGTATTTATAACAAGGTGGGGGGGATGCACAACAAGGCTCGCTCATGGCTTCCATTTTCAGAAAGTTACTGTGAGCCGCTCAATTTGGCCCCTCAAGCATTGCCGCCCATCGCCAGGTTCGCGCCAGAAATTATAACTTTAAATTTGCACAACAGTTACATGAATTCATGGCCTATAGTGGACTGTGTTCAATTTACATCAGCAGCCTCAGAAAATTCTTCAGTTGGTGCTACCAATTGTTGCAATAATCACCCAAAAAATAGCAATTTTTAAAATGAATACTTAAAGAAAACTGGTCCTGGCTTGTCGACCAACCTTTCTGAAGACAAAATTCATTATTGGTGGTGCATTGCCCGAAATGAACTTAGCAGCTCTAGATATAGCAAGTCTAACGTGAAGTTTTTGTTGCTAAAGTGGTATTTTTTATCCTACGGTTATTTGGCAATTTTTCCCGTACTTCCATTGAAAAATTGACCTCTAGGGAGCCAAATCATCTCTTTTTCTTACCACTGTAGTGCAAAAGACCCTACTTCTCAAGGTAATAAATACTTTTAATCTTTCCGAAGGTATGTATTTCGTTGCTTTTTCATAAACCCAAAGTAGCCAATCTATTGGTACTTGCCAATGAGAATTCCCACGAGGCCTCTCAACATAATTTTTAAAATCTTATGGCGAGTTGCATGATCACGCCTTCACAATAGCGCAAGCACAACCTACCCTGGTAAATATGCAATATCTTAATCAGCAACGCAGAAATTTTTGGGAAACTTTGGAATATTATAAAAGAATAATGCTGCTTTACTACTCTCTAGAGTACAGCTATTTACATTTCAGTGGTTTCCTGACACCAATGAATAATCGAAATAAATTCATGAAAATGGCCGTGCAACGCGTCAGATTTTCGTCCACATCATCTTAGCATAGATGTAGAAATTCTATCAGATTTCAATTTGTACAACTTATCTCCTTATAAAAATCACTCCAGGTAATGATTTACATACAATAAGAAACTAGAGAAATTAATTTTTACATTTGTGTCAGCGGTTTAGTAATTTTCTTACGACCCGCGCAAGTCCTCAAAGCATCTGAAGCCTGTAACCTGAAGCCTGTAACGCTTGCTGTTTCAGAAAGGTTATACCCGAACTAAAGCAAAATATCAACTTTCGGAATACATGGTTTTAGCAAGCTTTTTGGGTCAAACTAATGAGTTATAAATAGCAATTGAATAGTTATAACAGCATAAAGTGTCGGTTGTGTCTAAACGCTAACTGAACAAGAAATATTAATCGGAAACATTTTTTGTAATGCAAAATTATCGAGCAATTCAGTGAAGTTGGTACATTGAGCCATACAATTTTTCTAATGAAACCATTCACTCGAGTACGCGCACAAAATTTTGGTTCTTGGGCCTATGTTAATCTATCTTCCCTGTAAATTTTAGCCCACTTGGTATCTTCTGTGAAGAGATGTTGCTGCTTCAGTGAAAGGAAACAATTTTGGCATTGTTTGTGTGTTCAAAGTGAATAACGGTGGTCGGAGTCAGACTAGCATAGGTACGAGATGATGAAGTTTTCCTTGCTCTTGTTCAGTGGTATAGAAATTAATCGAAAGCTAGGTAGGCTCTATTGATCGCTATGGTGGCTCCTTTCTTGCATCCAACTTTATAAGACACTTTGCAGTTAATCATCTTAGTTATATAAGAGAACGATAATGGCATTCAGTAAACGACGCATCTTTAATATCCTATATCTTGTAAAGCAACATTTTCTCAAAAGTTTTTTAAATCTAAGAAAAGCCTTTTACAGCAGAATAATGATTCTTCTATTTCCTTATTCCCAAAAACATGTTGAGCTAGAGGGGCTCAGCCCCCATCAAATCACAGCTAGGGGGCTGCGGCCCCTCAAACTCTTTCTTCTACATCACTGCTCTTGATCACTGTTTCACAGAGCAAACTTCAACCAAGTTTGTTCCATGTGAAAGCTAATATCATCAAAGAGGTCTCCTAAAATTCAGGGCTTTAATGATATACATGCTTCTTCAAAGTAAATCGTTTACAAGAAACAGGACTCGACTTGCAAATGTTTCAATCGAAGGTCTCTTGTCACAGATGAGGTCAAGAGTCAGAGTAGATGCCAAATATATCTAACAGAATATACCAAATATGCTAGATAGAAAGCAACAAATATGCTTAAACGGAAGATGACAAATACCAAATGTGTAGACAAAACATATTTTTTAATCTTGCATAGAAATAACAACTTTTTGGAATAAGAACATAGAAGCATCATTATTCTGCTGTAGAAATCTCTTTTCTTAGATTTGAAAAACTGTTAAGAAATTGGTAGTCTGCTTAGTGATTTTTTTGCTCTAGCCTTTGCTATGTTTCCACCAAATACAAGTAACTTGAAATATTGAAATGCTCTTCTTTCTTTGCTTGATCCTGAATTTTTAATTTGATAAAATCCATTTGAAGTGTCAGAAGCAAAATCCTTCAATGTCTTTACCTTCTTGTCTTCTTCGGGAATTTTAAAAGCTCCACCTTTTGAAAGAATCTTTGTTGCTCTTGAGCTTGAAATAAGGCTTTCAATAATATCAGCTTTTTGATTGGGAGAAGCTGGAAGCGTCCCCTTCACTTTATCAAATCTCGCACTATGTGCACCCTATTCAACGCAAACAGATGTAGAATGAACTAGCTCCGGCTTTCTTTTTTCTCTAAATTTTCTCACTCTTTCTTTAGTTCGTTCTCTAACTTTCTGCCTTTTTTCTGATTCTCTTCCTTTGAGATTTGCCTTATTTCTTCATCGTTATGTTGCATGTCCTGCTTTTTTATTTCCTTCCTAGTTCTTGGATGCATCTTCATAATTTACGCCCTTCTTGTCCACTTCTTTTGACTTGTTCAATCTTTTTTCTCGATTCTTTAGATGATATTGCTTATCTCTTTCCTCTTGCAAGTATCTTTCTGTTGTGTTTTTTTGCGAGAAATTGGCGTTGAAGCATTTGCATTTAATTGGTCCATATAACTTTATCAATTAATATCCAATTACGAGAAGAAATTGTACTTTCATTGTCTCAAAGTCACGCATATCAAAATATCGGAGATGTAGTATATCAGGCCTGGTATTGATTTAGAGCCTTACTTTGATTAGTGACAAATTGCGCAAAGTCGTGTGAAAACAGAAGAGCAAGATTAAATTCTTTGTTTATATTCGCATAAAATACAAAAAGGAATAGAATAAATAATATATTTGGCACCTTTTGGACTAAGTGACAAGTGAAGTGTCTGCTTGATAATATGCCGAATCGAGATCTGTTGCTTAGACAGATTTGGTTTCAAAACATCGTGTACATTGTTATAGCCCCGAATTTTACAGAGAGGTGTTTGTTCGGTGAAATAGCGAGCAAGAACAAGAAAAGTATAACCTTCCCACGCCTATTATGATCTAACTCTGATTTACGTTACACTTCTTGAATACACGAAAAATGACCAAAGTGTTTCTCGTCACTCAAACAGCAATATCTCTTCATAGAAGAAAGAAAACCGGTTAAACGTCACAGGGAAGGTCGATAGACATATGCCCAAGGAACAAAATTACTCGAGTGAAAGGTTTCATCAGCAATTTGGATGTTTTATTATACCCACTTCACCGAAGTTCTCGGTACGTTTATGTTGCAAAAGATGTATCTGAATTATACTTCTTGTTCTGTTAGCTTTTAGGCACAACCGATACTTTTTGCTGTGAAACCTAGCCAATTGCTATTTATAGGCCATTAGTTTGATGTAAAAAATTGCTAAATACGAATGTAGATATTTTATTATACTTCGATTTTAAGTTTTTGAAACAGCAAACGTTACAGGCTTCAGTGGCATTGAGGGGCTGTGTATGTGTTATAATAATTAGTAAGCACATAAAGCAGATTAACAAACAAGTTATTGCAGTACTCTATTATATGTGGATCTTTTCCTCGAATAATTATTGTAAGAATACAAGTTGTATTAAATGAGATATGGAAGAATTTTTACATTTATATTGATATCATGTAAGCAAAAATGTGACACATTGCATCATCATTTGTGCAAGATTATTGAAGTTACTTGTTGTTATCAGAAAACCATTGACATATGAATAGTTTCTCTTTTGAAAATAGTATAGCAGCATCAACTTTCTACAATGTTGCAAAGCTTACTAAAATTTCTGCATTACTGATTAAACAAACAGGTTCAGCATTACAATTTTTCCTTATCATTCTAGCCCTTTCTACGATTTTCGTTCTTTTGATTATTCGAATTATTATTTTTCGTTACACCTTCTATTGATTTTGCAACGTTTATTATAGTGTTCCATTTAACAACTTAGCATACAACTGAAGATGGATAGCGTATATCCGAAACATGTCTTGTAAACTTAAGATTCTTGTCGTTTTTTTGCGTCTGATCTCTGATATTACTGATTAAGATTTTACATATTTTCCTATAGGAGGCCGTTGGTGTGTAATTGCGATAGTAAGGTGATGTTGCAAGAAACTCACTACAGCTATCTATATTGACGCTGAGTAGGTTTTCCCCTGAATCAACATTGACATTTGGATTGTTAGATTCAGATGTAAATGATGTAACCTTTGGTTTTAATGATTCTCTAGGGGCTTTCAATGTACTGTTTTTTGGAGCTCTTTTGTCGATAGCTTTTGACAATGCTCCTGGGCTATACGTAGGATCTTTGACAAGCTCAGAATCCTTTCTAATAAAACTAACAAAGTCACAGAATGCCACTCTTTTGTAAGTTTTGAAAGATATAATATGATCAGATTCTAGCTATTTTCTTTGCCTATAAATAGGCAACTTTATGCATACTGACTGTAAGAGGGAACTTGTGTTAAGTTCATTCGTAAATAATTGGTCTGACATAACACTTTCACACTTGATTAGATAAACAAAAAATTCACAAATGCTTTTAACATCAATCTCCAACATTTTTGGCAGGTGACGTAATTTTTCCGTGTACAGGTTAACAATGAGCATAGGATTTCCATAATTCTCTTGTAGCAGAGTTTTTGCTCTTTCGTACGCAACCGTAGGCTGTAGATACAAACACGTCTCAATGATTGACTTTGCTTCTCGTACGTATGATCAATCAGCAAAATTAATCGACCTATTGGATCTTAGACTCTGGCCTCAACAATTGTTTGAAACATTGTCTTAAAATATTGGTAATTTATAGGATCTCCTCCAAACTTAGCAATCTTGGGCTATGGAATAACCTTCTCGTTGAAAATTTCTCTTTGCCTAGCCGTTAAGCGGTATAGCAATTCCATTGTTTCCACATTGCTCCAAGGTATAGTATGCTCCACGTGATTTTGTAATGTGATAAATCTGGCACTGACTCATGTACTTCGGTAGGAGGCATGAAAAATTTATCATTGATAGGGACGGTAATAGATAGTTTTGTTGTAGTAATTTTTCTGTACTTCAACCGTGGCTCACCTATATGTTGCTTGGAAGCAAACACATTTTCTTATAGATCTGATACAATTTTTTGTGCTTTTGTTAACAGCTCATCATTATTCCTTCCATTTGAAGACTCGTGCGGCTTCACTTTCACTTGAAATTTATCTCTAGAGACAATAATTTCCTGTTCTTCTAACTGACAATAGTTATATTTATCTGTAAAAAAACTCTCGATGAACTTTATCAGCTGCTTCAGCTACTGCCAACTCCTTTTCCAGCCTCGTCCGATCTAACACTGCTCTAGCCTGTTTCTCCTTTTCAAAATTCTCTGCTTTCTTCTTCAGTTCTGCAAGCTTATATTTGTCCCTGATATAATTGTCCATTGCAACACTTGATGCACCAGAAGACCATGATTTTCCAGTTTGCTTGTGTATCTCGAAGACTTTCAACTCTTAGGAAAGCTTAGAGCTTGCTTTTTCACAGGATTCAAAATCATGTAACCATTGAGTGACTTACAATTTAATGTTTCTCACTTCTGTAGAAACATGAAGAAAACCTTCATCATCCAATTTTTCCTCCTGGTTATCAAATTGGCGTGATAAATCTGAATATGATCCTAATAACTTGTGTAAGCTTTGCTTTACGTGGTCCATATTATCATATGAAGTTATCAGATCATTCAGTTACGTAATAAGGCTGTCAACAACTTTTTCGAAGTAAATCCGATTCTTGCGCCTTACCTCTCGATTTTCCAGCCAGTAGGCATATCACTTATCTGCCATTTTGCGTTCTTTAATCGGCCGAAATTTCGGAATGCTTTCCGTGGGGCTTTTCAACGATAATTTGTACCCTTCAGCTCCTTTTACGGCAGTATTGTCATCCATGGACGCTCGTATTTTGCAAGCTTCCGAAGGACTAACGTGTGAATTATCCCTCCTCGAATTTTCCATCACGTGAATACGTGAAATAATCACTTGAGAATGATATTTATACTATAAAACCGCTACCACGCAGTGCTCTCCAAATTATTGTGGCCTTCATGCAATATAATAGCTAAATAGGTTGCACACGTGCTATTTCATTGAAATTTTAGAGCGAGTCCATCCGATAATATTTCGTTGACGGTGAGGTGGACCGTATTATTGTTAGTATTATTATAAAATTCTTTAAAGTTGGTTGTACATGCATATAGTTTGCCAAACTAATTTATGCCAACTATTTACAATACTACAAAAGTTAAACAATAAAGATAAAATAGCTAGAACAAAGAAGTAACAAACTATTTTCAATCTAAATTTTTTTTGTTACGATCTCATTTCAGTTTCCTTTACAGATCTTGCAGTTGCATTGATCCCATTCTGTTCTTTGATCTCTATTTCAAATATTGTAGTTGAGGTCACATTTTTTATATCATAGGGTACTATGCTCCAAAGGTAAGCAACTCTGGATATGAGAGAATTATCTCCAAATGTTTGTTTTCACATTTAGTGTTTGCAATAGATTTTTGTTCGTAGTTCATATTTTATGTCTCTCTTTTCAAAAAGTTCCCACATGAATGATGGATTTTCTTCTGATAGACACTTATAAATTTGAAGCATTAATATTTGCAAATTCTTTGTGAGAACTTTTCGTTCATCTGTTCTTCCAAGAAGTACTTCAAATGACACATTGAAGTTATTATGCAAAATTCTTAATGCTCTTTTTTGGACACAATCTACCCGATTACTTGAGGTCTTCCCATGATACATCCAGATCAGAGGACAATAGTTAAAATTTGACATTACAAATGTATTGTATAGGATTTTACCCCTTTTATAGTTTATTTAATTAGCCACACGTGAAAAAACCCTAATTTTTTTGTTTGCGGTCTTACAGAGTGTTTTTATGTGATCGTCAAACTTCAATTTAGAGTCAAAGATGACTCTTAGTAATGTAACTTTATTCATGAGGGAGATGGTTATATCATTAATCTGGAGAGTGAATAAGGTTGCTCTCTCATCCCTAGAAACATAACCAGAAATTTATTAGGGTTTGCTGCCATATGATTAACTCTAAACCAGTTCATGGTGCTAGACAGGTCTTCCTCAAAGGTCAGTATCGTGCTGTCAATATTATTGCCATTTGTATATATCATCTGCAAAATTAAAGATTTCCGATTCTTTAACATTCATAAAGATCATTTATGAAAATATTGAAGAATAGAGGTGCAGGAACTAACGCTTGAGGAACCCCTGATTTGATCTCAAGCCACTCGCTAAACTTGAGTCCTACTTTTACGTGCTGTTTTCTATTTGAAAGGTAGCTGTGAATCAGTAATAGGCTGTAGTGGTCAAATCCATAAGCAACAAGTTTAGCTATCAGAAGGTCATGAGGGATGCAGGCTTAAGCCTTTGATAGGTCCATAATTACCATCCCACAATTTTCCCATCAGCCAGGGCCTTGCGACATAGTTCTGTAAGCCTGAATAAGGCATGTTCTGCACTATGTCCTTCTCTAAAAGCGCATAGTAAGTTAGAAAGGAGCCTGTAGGAAAATTTGTTCAGACATCAAGCGCTCAAATATTTTGGATATTGCTGATAGTACACTTATAAGCCCAAAATTCCTTTTGAGGGTGGAATCTCCACCTTTAAAGATTGGTGATACGTCAGCGTTTGCAAACATCTAATTTATATAACATGTTATATATTCAAAGCAATTACCAGCAATAGATTTAACTGTATCTGTCGATAGTTCCACATTAGTCTTTTTGAGCGATTTAGCTGATCAATTTCATTCCTGACTTCCAATGAGCTAACCGGTTGGAGAGCGTATGTTTCTTTATTATTAACGCTCTTTTTGATTTTAGGTGTACTAGCATGGTCTTTGCATTTGTTCAGTACATTCAATATGGTATCATTTAATGGTATATCTCCATCAATGGTCCCAGGCTCATTAAGATATAGGGTATCAGTAATTTTGATAAAGTATGAATTGAAGCAATTGCTAATTTCTTTATTATCAGATATGATAGTATTGTCCTCAACTAGAAGTAACTTTTCTTTGGCGCTTGATTGCTCTGAGAAGAGGGACTTAAACGTTTATCTGAAATGCTTATCTTTCCCTACAACAGTGGGATCTAGGCTAGCATAAAATAGTCTTTTTGCCTTTCTATTCATGTGAACCTCAAGGTTTCTTTGTGTCTTATATTTTGAAGGTCACCCTGAGTCTTAGTCTAATTTGCAATATTTTTGAATCGCGTTCTTTTCATTATAGCTTTCCTCATTTCTTTGTGGATATGTGGTTTATTATCTCCTCTATGGATTGCAGTCTTAATAGGAGCATATTTTTTCAAGGGGCTTGTTTGACTACATCTTCAAATTCATCATATGTTCCAGGATTTGTAACTGCTAGAGCAGTTTATACATCACCAAGGACTACTGGCTCTAAGAAATTCCTATAGCTCCTATATTTAATAGTTTAAGGTGAAATTCTGTTCCATGTTGTTTTGAGAACAGTATAGATCATATGATGACAATTGCTAAACCCAGTTTCAAACGATTGGCTTTGCATGAAGCTACACTTCTTATTGGTTAACATCAAATCAATACATGCTCTGCCCTGCTTTTGAAGCAGGTAGGCGATCTTATTAAGCTATAAAGGATAGCAGATCTATATTTGCTACCTTCATATTTATGTCACTAGAGAGATGGAGATTCTCTCCTAGTCCGGAATAAAAATTGATCAAAAATCTTTCCATATTATCTAAAAAGTATTTTTCGTTGCATTGAGGAGGTCTGTATGGGGGTAGTAGTAACCATTTTGTTTTACTATGGTTGAATTCAAAAGGTAGAATTTGTATATCATATGGCAATTCAAACCCTTTTAGTTCTCTTGAAATTAAATGGTCCTTAACGTAGACAAGAAGACCACCAGCATTTATTGATATATCAAAGGTGATAAGGTTTCTTAAAGCTTAGAATTTTAAATTGTGACGAAGGAAATGAATCCTCAAGTTTGGTTTCGGCGATAGCTAAAACATCAAAATTTTCTTGGATAAGGCTAGAGAGGGCTTCAAATTTATTCCTGATGGAGTTTATGTTGATATAGCTCACAATACTGTTTCTGGGATGTTCATTCCTAATTTTTCTCAAATGGTGAAAAACATCTTCAGTCAGATAAGTGTTGTTAATGTACTTTTGGGGGGTTACCTGTCTGCTATTCACACCTCTTAACCTAGATGCATGGCTACTGCTCTCCACATACAATATTTTAACATCATTTTTTAATTTAATTTCGAGATATGTGAGGATCCTGTTATACATCAATGATTAATCGTGGAATAAAGTTTTTGGCAAGGAATGCATTACTTTTAATGCATTACCTTAGTTTTCCTCGTCGCAGGCAATATTCATCTAGGTTAGAATTGTCTATGGTTTATAGCTTTTTTTCAACACACAGTACTTTCACCTTTTTGTTGATATCATGGACTTTCTTATCCATAAATGGTTTATCATGTCTAGTAATAAGTGTGGAAGTGGCAATCTGTGTTTCTGGGCTTTCGCTCTTTATAATTGTGATATCTCTTAGTACTTCAATTGTGTTAATACCTCTAGTTAAGTCATCTGCTCCAACGTGGTTAATTTACAAATCAGGTTTTCTTCTTGTAACAGGTTTGACGTAATCAGCTATGTCTTCCATGCTGGCTTCTGTGTGATTTTTAACTTTTAATATATGGTGCCTGCTGAGTCCTTCTTCATCCATTCCATGAAGGAGGGAATTACCAACAATTGTGACGTGCAGCCTCTTGATATTCCCTTGCTGTTCTTGTCATTGTTTACATTATTTCATGCTTCCTTGCTCTCTTTATTATTCATTGCTAAAGATTGCATTTCATCTGGGCCTTCATTTTTCTGAGGAGCATCAGGTTCTATGTTTTGATTTGGTTTCTTTTTCCCCTTTGTTATTCTTTGTGTATTGTTGGCTCTTCTGCTCAGCAGTGATGTCTATTGTGGCTGGTGTCGCTTTGTACTTGCTTTCGGCTTTGGCTTTGTAATAGTTGGTTGTCATGGGGACCTTCATGTTTCCATGCTTTCGTTTTGAATTGAAATAAATTTTGCAAAAATTCTAGAGTTTTCCTCAATAATCAATTGTTGCTCGTCAAGTTGATTTTCTAGAGAAGCAATATAGTCTTGTAAGCATTTGATCAACAACGTCTTGCCGTCTTTGGTATCTATGCCTTTTTCTGCTTTGGGTTGAAGTATGTAATTTCGCTATTTCTGAGGATTTCAATGTTTTAAATTCCATAAATTCACTGTGGATGTCCGGACCCTCTGTTTGAGTACTAGAAGAGCTTAATCTATCTCGGGATATGACATTTTGATTGTTCTTTCGAAGTGCTGGTATCCCATCAAATGTTATCTCCTTAATTAACCCTTTATTGCCTCCTTGTGTGGACCAGGCTCCATCCCATCTCATTGATGCATAATTAGAGAAAATTTTCCACTTTTTGGGCTTTGCTCTTTTTCTTGCACGTTTCTAGGGCTTCAGTTAGTACTTTAAGAATTAGTTTGTCCCTCAAATCTTCACTTGCCACATTATTCTCAGGGTTTGAGTTAGCATTGTATCCTCCACTATTTCAACACGTCCGCTCGCCATTACTATATATTCTCCAATATATATACGCCATAACCTTGATTTTAAAAGGGCTTGGCAGATAAACACAATGCATCTGATGTAGCAAAATTATATTCAGCAAAACCATATACATAGTTCAACGAACTATTACATCCCTTTACTGCCCTTCGTCGTAGTATTCCAACACAATTCCAAAAACACGTATCTTCCAAAATACAACCATTATGCGCTCATGGATTTGTAACGCCCTATCGCCTCCTAACAAAGCAACGCTATGCATCCTTTCAATGTTAAACAATAGTCAACCACAACACTTGGGGCCAATTAGACGCATCCTATCACGTGTAATCGTATCTGGCTATATTTTTCGGTCAACCATTCGCTCGCTAACCGACGTTTAATACTTTGACAAGTGTCGGACGAGAAAAGCTTTTCAGTACGTCTAAAAATGTTGCCGCTTTTTCTTGCTGTGGTTAAGTTCTGTAATATAATATATAAATATAATATATTATATTATAAGGAAAAGATTGTTAAAAAGTGCATTAAATAAAAGATCCAAAGAAAAGAGAAAGCTAAAATATGAGAAAGATAAGATCGAGAACAAGATCAAGAAAGTGCTGTCTGGCATTGAATTCTACATTTTCAACAAAGCTCTGCAAAGAAATATTGATCAGGAAGTTAACAGCATTGTTCGCAACCATCAGAAGAAACTTAAAGCTTTGATGAAGAATTGTGTTTTGCCATTTGATTCTACAGAAACTATCAGGAACATCTCTTCGCATAAATTAACTAAGGATGAAAGTGAAGCACTTAAATTTGGTTTGTCACATTCTATATTCCCTCCTAATATCAACAAAACAGATATTTATGCCTCTTTTGAATCCATATATCAATCTATGAAAAGCCGTTTAATTGATAAAAGCAGTGATAGTAAATTGAAATCTGATCTCTCTCACATCGCGCAATTATATGTCAATTCATTTCAGCCATCGAATAAGGATATTAAAACTCATAAAGTGTTAAAAAATCTTCATAAAAATAAGGACATCGTTATTCTTAAACCTGATAAAGGGAATGGAGTGGTTGTACTAAATAGGGTAGATTATATTAAGGACATAAATGACATAATAAATGATAGAAATAAATTTAAGGAGTTTTCCAATGACCCTACTATAAACAGAGAGGGCAAATTGCAGCGTTTTCTACGGGAGCTCAAGAAGAAAGGTAAAATTGATAAAGACACATACAATTCTATTTATCCATCAGGTTCGCAACCAGCACTTATTTATGGTTTGCCTAAAATGCACAAGATAAAGTCTCCTAATGAAGTACCGCCGTTTCGGCCTATTGTATCTTCCATAAACACTTATAACTATCGTTTAGCCAAATATCTTTGCAATCTTCTGCAACCTTATTTACCCAGCACTTACTCTATCTCTGACACTTTTTCTTTTGTCCAGGAACTTAACACTATCGATCTTTCTAACAGATTTATGGTTTCTTTTGATGTTGCTAGTTTGTTTACTAATATTCCTCTTAAAGAGTCCATTGATCTTGCAGTTTCTTACATCACTGAGGGAAACACTAAGTTAACATTTTCTAAGGCTGAACTTGTCAAGATGTTTTAAATTGCTACTTCTCAAACTCATTTTCAGTTTAATGGTAAGGTGTTTGACCAAATCGATGGTGTTGCTATGGGCTCTCCTCTCGCACCTGTCTTGGCTAACCTATTCTTAGGGCATCATGAAAAAATATGGCTTAAAAACTATCAAGGTCCTTCTAATCTTTTCTATCGACGATATGTTGATGATATTTTTTGTGTTTTCGACAATGAGAATGATGCTAAGCTATTCTTTGACTTTATTAATTCACAAAATCCGAATATCAAATTCACTATAGAAAAAGAAACCAACAAGGTTCTGGCTTTCCTTGATGTGTGCATTGATAATAATGATCCTTCTTGTCTCAAAACTTCAACCTATCGGAAAAAGACTTTCACTGTATTGCTCACTAATTTCTTCAGCTTTACTTCCTTCTCTTACAAAATAGGGCTCATCCGTACTCTAGTGGATAGAGCTTACAAGATAAATAATTCTCTCTTTTCATTTAATAATGATGTCAAAAAGCTCACACACATCTTCAAAAGAAATCAATTTCCTGAATATTTAATAAATAGGGTAGTTAAAACATATCTTGACAATAATGGTAATTCTGCACAATCTGATAATAATAATACTCTCTACTTTAAGCTACCCTATCTTCCCTTTTCCAATTTTGCCCAGCGTAAAATTCGCACTTTAATCAAAAGATATTGCAGTAATCTTACAATTAAATTAGCATTTTCCTCCTTTAAGATAAAAAACCTGATGAAAGTTAAAGACTCTGTGGCTAGATCGCTCCGTTCTTGTGTTGTCTATAAATTTACGTGTGCGGGATGTAATTCCGTATATATTGGTGAAACGTGCCGACACATTTCAACTAGAGTTCGAGAGCATCTTTTCACAGATAAAAATTCACACGTTTATAAACACCTGCAAAGCTCTAAAGCATGTAAAGATTCTTGTGATGAGAGCTGCTTTAAAGTTATAGACTCGGCTAAAACGTACAATCAACTTAAAGTTAAAGAGGCTTTACATATTTTGTGGGAGGGGCCCAACGTAAACAAACAGGTCCAGCATTACAATTTTTCCTTATCATTCTAGCCCTTTCAACGATTTTCGTTCTCTTGATTATTCGAATTATTAATTTTCGTTATACCTTCTATTGATTTTGTAACGTTTAGCAGTGTGTTCCATTTAACAATTTAGTATAACAACTGAAGATGGATAGTGAAATATCCGAAACATGTCTTGTAAACTGAAAATTCTTGTCGTTTTTTTGCGTCTTATATCTGATATATATATATATATATATATATATATATATATATATATATATATATATATATATATATATATATATATATATATATATATATATATATATATAGGTAGATTGACACAAAAAATACTCGCCCGCAAACAAGAACGAGAAAAAGACAAATTTTATGGTTCAACCCCCCATTCAACAAAAGCGTACAAACAAACATAGGCAGAATCTTCCTACACCTCATAGAGAAAAACTTCCCCACATCCAATAGGCTCCATAAAATATTTAACAAGAACACAATCAAACTAAGTTACAGTTGCATGGAAAACATACAACAAATAATAAAAACACACAACAAACGCATCATGAAACAACCAGAAAGCGCACAACCCACTATACCATGTAACTGCCGAAACAAAACACAATGCCCGCTACAAGGAAGCTGCAACACGCAAAGCGTAATATACAACGCCACAGTTACAACACCAACACTTGACACTAAGACATACATAGGACTAACAGAAGGACCATGGAAACAACGATATTCACAGCACAAATTATCTTTCAATAACCACAAATACGAACAAACAACAACGCTATCAAAATTCGTCTGGAACACAAAACGATAAACAGGAAAAACACCAGAAGTCTCTTGGTCCATCTCAAAGCCCATCCCATCCTATACCAACACCAGCAAACGATGTCTACTTTGTCTCTCAGAAAAACTCTCCATTGTCACATTCAAACACTCAACACAACTACTGAACAAAAGATCGGAACTCATTTCAAAATGCAGACACGAGAACAAATTCCTACTTCGCAACTTTAAAAGCAAAGACTGAGAACATGAACCTCCGGATTGCAGATAATGAAACTAAACACCTACAACCCCCCTTACAAATTAACTAACATATTTGAACGCTTGTAACCATCCGTAGCATAATTGCCTGATGATCGAGAAATCGTGAAACTAATAGTCGCAATTCCGCAGTTTTATTTTCTGTGTCAATCTACCTATATTACGCTCTACGACATGTATTGAGCACTCTTAGTTATAGAGAATACAAGGAATTCAAGTTATATATATATATA